>VYZT01001335.1:191847-249954 GCA_013400735.1 Pomatostomus ruficeps | reverse complement strand
AGGTTCACAGAGAACTGTCTTTCGTGGGAGGGACCCCACGGCAAAAGCAGAGGAAAAAACTCCTCTCCCTAAGCAGGGGAAGAAGATCTTAGAAACGGACTGACCTGAACCCCCACACCCTGTCCCCCTTGCACTGTTGGTGGGAGGGAGGGAGGGGTGGGGAGTGGAAAGAAGGGTGTCTTTTTAAGGTTTAGTTTATTTCTCATATCCTCCTTCTAACTCAGGTAGTAATAAATTTTCACTTTTGCAACTTTTAAGCTGAGCCTGGTTTGTCCTTGGAGCGTTTTCTCCCAGTTCCTTATCTCAACTCATAGACCTCTGAGTTAATTCCCTTGGTTTTTTCCCCTCTCCTTCCCTCATCTGCCCAGCTGTGGCAGGGGAGAGAACGAGTGAGTGGCTGCCGTGGGTGCCTGGCACTTAGCCAGGATCAAAACCACGACAAAATGAGAGTAGACTCACAAAGTAATTTGTTTTCCTTGGCTGACTGTTTATTTGTTCAAGACAAGAAAGAATGGCTGATATTGCGCAAGACACAAAGAGGGCTCTGGTTGGACACTACCAAACAAGCTGCCCAAGAGACCACTGCAGTGTTAATTGAAATATATTTCTCTCTTTTTCCATGTTGGAATTGAATGAGCTATCATACTTTACATCCAACTCACACAAGCTAAAGCCATTTTTTAAAGCCATGTGTTTGGGTTTTTTTCTGTACCCACATAGCAGACTTCCTTATAGAGAGAATGATTTGCTGCAGAGAACCCAGCTGAAGGTCACAGTGAAGCTCTTACCATAACCCTGTTTCACCAATCTTAACACTATCCTAATTGCAACTTTCCAGTTGTCGTTAGAAGGCATGAAAACCACTTGTTAGAGCCAAAGAAATAAGTAAGACATGGTGATTGCAGAATCAATGCTCCAATCTTGACATACATTGCTTCCTCAGCCAAAACCTATTCAGACTGGTTTATCATTTCATGGCGAATCTCAAGACAGAGCCAGACTTACCTAAACCTCTGGTCTTTTCAAAAACCATGCCCCAATTCTAAGCAATGCCCAATGAAGTTAAGGCTAGAGTTAAAAAGTTGGACAAGACAAAGACATCTTACAGAACCCATGCTGTATTTTAAGCCCAAGCAAGTGAACCTGACAAATCAAAGAACTGAAAATGGCCATGTATACAACCAGAGGAAGTAAGTTAATGTGACTAATTGAGTATTCAGTTAGTCCATTTTATCTCAACCAGCTTGAGAAATGTGGCACACACAGCAAGGCATGTGGAGGGATTATTTATGAAGGAGATCCAGGTGGGGAAGGCAGAGAATGAAGTCTTACTTAAGGGAAGTGACACACTTCTGGAGAAGTGTGTAAGTAAGTAAGTAAATTAATAAAAACTTAGAAACATAATGCTTTAAAAACCTCTTATGATCTTCAGTGTAGCTAGACAAACCATAAGATGCAGTTCTAACTCATTACTTTGACTATGAGAAAGGCAAAAATTCCAGCCATAGGCAAGAAGTCGACAAACATTTAAGACCAGTGAATCTGTAACTCATGTGGCAGCACAGAAAAGCAGCCCAACAGATTTAGTTTTCATTCCAGATGGGTAGACCTCTGCACAAGCAAACATGGGACTTGAAGAGACCATGCCACTGTACTCCTAAATAAGGAGGGCACTCTTTATAGTCTTATGAGGAAACAAAAAACTACAAAAGAGCTCAGATAAACCAGTGAACTGCAAAATAAGAAGACATTCATATAAAACCAAACCTGGGTGATGTTATTCGTTAGCAAAGTCCTGGAACACATGTGCATCCACCAACAGACCTTATCACAAAGTTTCATCTACATGTGTCCCAGGAGACAAGTCTTTCCAGTGACTGAATTTCCCATACACACAAGGTCTTACATAAAGCTCTGTCAAAGAAAACCACAGGGGATCTCAATCTGGCCACGCTACCTGATGCTCAGACGCAAGACAGATGGATATATTGCTAGGTTTAACCCATCTGCTTTGCTCCACATACAAGTGAAGGATCCCTAAAGTAAGCAGATCCATGCAGCACTCACCCTGGGCAGAACAACTAAAACCAAAAAGAGCTGTAGCAAGCTAAGGCCATCCATGGCCAAAGTTGCTAACTAGGAACTGTAACTTAGAGAAAAAAGAAACACGGAACTGTATCTCAGAGGGAACACACTACTTCCGTGCTAACAAGCATAGGCCTGACACTCTCTACACTGGGACAGACAAAGCCACCTTGAAACACACTCAATATCCATAATCTTTTCCAGCTTGTCCTCAAAAACTCTGATTTCAGCCCTACCGGTGTTGAAAAAGACAATGTAGTAGTGGAAAATAAACTGTGACTCGTAGACAAATCCTTTAATGGTCTGTTCCTGTGCTTTCTCCTTGCCTCTGCTTCACCTCTAGACCAGCTGCAGGATCCTTAAAATACACTTTTACCCAAAGAAAGATGCACACGCAGGAACAGACAAAGCAACTACAATCTGAGTAGGCAGTCTTTTGCTCAGCATATGTTTTTTCTTATACATTGATCCACACCTTAAATGCTACCCATTTATGCAAGTGCGCATACCTTTATTTCCAGTTAAGTAGAACTGATGTTCTTCTTTTCAGATTAGGGAGCTGCAATGCCACAGTTTAAATTTGCTGGTATGAACTGCAGTTCAAAACACATACACAAAGCTCCCAAGGTGCAGATTCACATGATATCATAGCTAACCAACAAATACGTGTGTGTATATATATATATGTATATATATATATATATATATATGGGAAGGATTACTCAGAAAAACCCACGTATTATCAGATCATCAAGTCACATTCATCTAGATAATCTCAAATTTTTTTCAGATTGTCACCTGGCAAAGCAAGGCTGACTCAGCAAGGAAACCTAAACGCAGGACGGAAAGGGAACAAATAGCCCCTATACAGAGGTAGGGGTTTAGAGTTAAGGAGAAGCTGTTTATGGTTTAATTCAGTCATAGTTCAAGCCAAGTACTGGATCTCAGCATTCTGGACTCTTTAGGCCTGTAGCCATTATATTTACAACACCCATAAGATCATCACCACTCACATGAGGATTTTAACTATTGTCCCTAATAGGAGAAGGATGAGCTGCCTTAATATACAGTTCTCTATACAAAGGAGATGTCTGTTTTATAACATTCATTGCTTTCAAACAGTCTCCTCCCTCATCCTGTCCCCAGCGTCCCTCTTCTGTTCAAGCGAGATTCTACTGCAGCATTTCCCACCCTGATTTCTGGGCAAAGCTGCATATTTCCTCAGACCTTTTAATCTGTTCAAAGATCTAAGATCACCAATATGGCCCAGCCTAGTGGGTCAAAGCAGGCTTTTCAAAGCTGGAGCTACAGTACTTAAAGTTGACAATGCAGTAGAACTTCAGGTTGGATACAGAGCCACTCCTTGTTTATCTACAACTTTGAGAAGCAGTTGTACAGTTTAACAAGCACAGGGAACAACTCACTGAAACTGATGAATAAGTTTCAACATCTTCCAACATTTCAAACCTAACCTTAAGGACTGCTTTCAGGAAGTTAACTATTATATCTTTTTACAAAATAAATTTACTTAAACGTCAGATTGCCCACAACTTTCACCAACCCAAGTTTTATTAAAAAATGCCAGTGTGGTCTGATTTAAGGATAACTGAAATCCTGATTAGGCTGTGCCCTTGCAATTAAGCAGTTTCCCAAACTTCCTCTGCCAACATCAACTGTCAGCAAACAGGCAGATTTCTCAATTCTAAGACAGCCATGACTGGAGACGGTGTTGCAGCAGTCAAAAAGAAAAGCTGTGTCCTTGAAAATTTATCTTCAGTGACATGACTTCTCCCACCACTGTTCTGCACAACATCTGTTCAGGCCACTTATTCTTCATCTAACATTACACAACCAAATAACCATGCATGTCCAAACAAACAAGGGGAACATACCTACTTCAGTGCCTAGACTCAGAGTAATTCTGTCAGTGTATTTATACTCCATAATATTCACAGCATGACAGAATTTATCAATTCTTATAACATTCATGAACCTCACAACCTGGTTTCCCCAAGGGCTACCAGTGGGCAACACTATACGAGGAAAAAACTTGAAAGAATGTGTCCATGTATTTCCAAACTTGTAACTCTAAAACACCAGCTTTGCATAGCAACTGGTACTACCATGACAATACCAGGTAGAAGAGAATTCTCTCATAACCTACATTTCCCTGCCACACTCAATAAAATATTGAGAGGTGGCATCTAGTAGGAAATGGTTATTGAACCTAATAAAGCTTAGATTTATCATGGAATAATAATGGAATAAATTTCTCTGACATGAAAAAAAAAGCAGACTGATCATAACTCCATTACTTTACACTGATGGGACACCTCCCTGAGCAGTACAGTATACCAAAGCTTCATATCCCTTGACAGAAAAGTTTAGTAGTGATACAGGCTTCTTTGTTGGTCACCTTGCCGTCGTGTAGTCAGCCTAAAGGAACCACTCTAGAGAAACGAAGTCTTTGGCAAACTGCGCCTGGGTTAGGAAACTAACTCCGTGCAGGAACAGCTGTGCACACATCCATAACACTGTAAAGCATGGCTTCCTCAGAGGAGCAGAAAAAAGGAAGGAAAGCGACGAGATGTTCTCAACCCGCTACCGCAGCTCTGAGCTGCACAAGGCTGTACCTTGCGACCACACGGGCACATGTGACTTCACGCACTCGTGTTTGCTCCGCGCAACACCCCGGGGCCAGAGCCTCCCACACACAAGCGGCACCGCGGTTCCGCAGCGCCGGCCTGCATCACCCCTGTGCTTCGCCAGGAATCAAGTGCTCCCCGTCTCTAAACACTTCCCACAGCAAGCCGTGGAAAAAGCAAGCCGCAGCCGAATGCTGTGCCGCACACACGCAGTGACACACCTCTTCCAGGCAGCACAGCCCGGCGTGCCCAGCTCCCCACCCCCTCCCAGCAGGAAGAGCGCACACGGGAGGCCCCGGCGCGCACCCACCGGAGTGCGGGATGCCGACGCTGGCGCGGCTCTGCGGCACAGAGACGGAGCGGTGCAGGGAGTCCTCGTACTCGTCCAGGATGGAGGCCATGGCCCAGGCGGCCCGAGCGCGGCGGCCGCTCAGCTGACGCGTCACGTGCGCGCCGCCGGGGCGGGCCGCGCCCTCCGCGCATGGCGCTGGAGTTGGCGCCGGAATTGGCGCTGCTCGGCTCGCATCCCGACCCTCCTGCCTTGATGTTCCCTCCGGGGATGGCCGGCCGGCCGGCCTGTGCCCTTGCTGCCAGGCTTTGGCGTCCGCGCAGTGCCCGCGGCTTCTGCTCCCTGTTGCTGCTACCAAAAGGCCTGTGTTGAAATGAGAAAGGACGCACTCAAATAAACCAAGTCGGCATTTTTGTATGCCAGTAACAACCAGAAGTTCCTCCAGGTGGGTTGTACGCTCTGGTTTTGTTGCTGAATATAACAAGATAGAACCATGCCAAACATCAAAACTTGTATTTGCCACCAAAGAAGGCTAAAAAGAGGTAGGGTACCAGCCCACATGATCACTAGAGACCCCTCAAACGACGACTAGAGACCCCTTCCCTAATACGTGACCATGTGTAATAAGACCTGCACAATTAATTAGCATATGTATAAGGCTTCTTGGAAATACGTGTAAACTTACAGGAATGTAAATACATATTCATATAATAAATTTTATGTAAGTAATAAAAGTGTGAATCTTGGTGTGCATGATAGGCAGAGAGCTCCCCGCACCCCCCACCTACCTGGCACTGTACCAAGTAGTGTCGGCTTTCTAACCTGTAACTCTGGTTTGAAGGTTTTCTTTCCCAGTTTTCAGTGACACCATCCTGTTGTGTGCAGCTACATGTGTGAGAAATCACCTAATTAGTGCAGCAGTGTGCCCTTCTAGAATCAGTCCTGATCGCCATAGCAATTCCACTGACTGCAGCTAGGAATTGTCTGGTTTAAAACACTGTAAAAACTCCTGTGTTGTCGCTCGTTTAGTACTGAGTGCCAAAACCTTGGCTTTATTGCTAGAATGATCATTGAGGAACAGCATTAAGGGGATCCAGCATAAGGCTGTCCTTGAACTATGCTAGACTTGCTCTGCAAGTTTATCTCAGATATCTAAACTAAGTGTGTTGGACCCAACTTCTAAATAAGTGTTTATAACCTGTAGTTTTCTTTTGTTCTGGTGTGCCAACAATTGTTATTTACAATTTTACCCTCTAGCTTAAACTAGCAGAATTTATAACAATGGCATTAACAAAAACACTAGTCTCTTACACAACCCCTTGGGTTTCATCCTCTATAAAATGAATAGAGATGTATGTGTGTACACTGTATGTATGCTACACACCATACCATGAGTATACTATGTACTGCATATTAGATATAATTTTCACTTTCTGGAAGCAATGGAGAAATGTCTCACAGGGTATAGGACAGTTTGTAACATGGAGGGATCCATTACAAGACACAAGAGGTCTTCCTTAACCTGGTTTGAACATCAGGTGGCCGCGAGGCACCACCAGCAGCGGTAGTGTGTGGTTGGCTTCGCACAGACAAAGTTACACCTCCTTTTTCTCTGCTCTTTACTGGACACCGCACCCTCATAAGCTAGGGCTGTGGTCTGCATCACTCAGCCTCAGGCCTTCTCCCCAGTGCTGAGCCAGACACGCAGGTCCCACACTAGCTGGGCTCCTGGAGGCTCCCACGGCACAGCTCCACAGGGTCACCTTCTGCCTGCTTTGCTAAAAACAGAACACAGCTTTTGCTGACTCAGCCTGCCTGCAAGCACTAGTCCCAGCCTCTGCTGTCTGCCCTCTTTATGTGGCAGCTCTCAGCCAAAATAACAAAACCACATTCTTTTGCTGTCTAATCATCTTGATCATCATAAGCAGCAACTGTAGTCTTTCAGCATCTCAAAAGGTACAAACAAATTACATTAGGTTTAGGGTAATGAAGTAGGAAGGGACTTCTTGGACTATCAGATCCATTCTCCCACTCTTGTAGATACCACATCATATAGTCCTTTCTCTATTCCTGTCAAGCTCTGTCTGATAGTGTGGGTATTTTTTTCCCTTGATTGCCCTAGGTCATACCTGTTCCAAACATTCTCATGATTTCAAGCTCTGATTTCCAGTCTAACATAAGCTGTGGCTAGTCTGAATCCTTTTGTTCTTGTTCAAACACTGTCCTTTGGTGTACAGGACATTTTAGAGCTTTCATTTCCTCTGCAAAAATCATCACCAATCATAGCCTTCATTCAGAGGTACCAAATCCAGGATTTATCCAACAAAGAAGTTCTTGATTTCTCTTAAAAACAGGAGATAATTAGTTCCTTGGAGCATCCTACAATCCTCTACATTGGTTGCAGCTTCAGCTCATGTTTATGTCCCAGGGGTGAGCACAGTTTGACCCCTCATTTGAGATGAGGTCTCCCCCTGTTGTCTTCAACAATGATGCTTCTACTTTTTCTCTTTTTAGTCATATTTTTAGCAGTAGAAAACTGAAGGGTTATTTGGTCAGGGAGAAATAAACTGTCTTGAAACATGTCTGAATATTAGACTAAATTGACATTTGTGCACAAATTTCTCAGCGTCCAGCTCGGTGGGCTGTTTCCACTCAAAGCCCAGATCACGCCATGTCTTATAAGTTGTTTTATTCTTGGTCAGGTCCAGAAATGGAAGAGATTTCTGTTCTCATTCTGGCAGATATTATTTCCTGTTAGGGCCGATACCTCATGAGAAACCTGTGTCTGATTTTAATATGGTTAAATTGGAAGCCAGATTTTCACCTTATTTGGAAATAAAACATCAGCCTAAAGCTAACACAGACCTACAAGCCTGCTCCATCCATCTGAAGTATCATCTGCTGTGATTATTTAATTTACAAACATGTGCAATAATTATATCCCAGTGCCACATTCAGATTTGGTATTCTGAAAAGAAGGGAATAGCAAGGGTTGCAGATGAAAGATTTATCAGCTCTTTGATTCACCAGGAATGTGTGGAGAATCAGATGATTACATTTTGTGTGTAGCAGTGGTGTAAGTCTATAAGAGGGACTTGTGTGAGAGAATTTAGGATATTTTGGTGATATGTATGGATTGGAAGCCTGAGTCCTTGTCTTGCTTTGGTATGGATGTAGTCACAGTTGCAGTAATTTGTAGTAATTTTGACTTAAACAGTTAACATTTTCTCCAAGCTGTGGACACAGCTACCAACATCTAGGTGTTGCATGACATGTTAATCTACTCAGATGCCTAGAGGAACAGGTAATTCTAGATAATGACATTGACAAACATAATGTGTCCAAGGTCCAGACTCCCAGCAGATTAACCCTGCCTAAATCTGGGCTTCCTCAACACTGTCTGTGTCATTCCTGGCTGCCCTGTCCAACCCCCACTTGGTGCACATCAGTGCTTATATGATTGCAGAGTGAGACACTTCATTGCCCCACAGCAGATGACTCTGTGATCCATGATCTAAACATGACTGCAGGTGCAGAGGAGAGGGCAGGAAAGAAGCAAGGGCAGAACCTAATGACACAATTAAATTCTGAATTAAACCCTGGACTTCCTCACAGATTTCCACTACAGACGATACCAATCATCACTCCACCTCACTGTATATAGAATATTACTTCACAGTGATCAGCATAAAAAATACACTGTATTCTTAAAAGCCATAGGAAAATAAGTGTAACTCCCTAAATGCAACAGCCTCCATAAGTTACCAACAAAGGTGTAATATACTTCCAGGCTACGAGACACCCCTGTACCTGCTTTGTGGAGAGTGCTGCAGATACCTGTCGTCCCCCCCCCTACTCAATCAAGAGACCTTCTCCCAAGAGAAGGGACAGTGTTTCTGAGTGACCTCTAGAATGCTATGTACAAATTTAATACAGTTTAAAAAATTACAGTGTCTGTGTACCCTGGGTATCACAGTTGCCCACGAGAACCTGAACTGGAACCTACACGGGGAGCCATACAACAATTATAATTTACCCTGCAAGAGATCAAAGCTCAAAATTTTGCCAAAGTCCGCCTCCTAACCATTAACCAACCTCTCAAGCTCTTTAAACCCATTGTCAGAAACAGACTTCCTGCAGACCACTAAACACTGGGTGGAACGGTATTATGCCGAGCAGCAATTGCAGACCTGCAGAGCACGGCTCCCCTGACACTTTAAGAAGTTTTCCCACAAGTGACCTACCAATGTCTGTTGATGCTACATGTGCATTCTAGAGCAGGCTGCCCTTTGTAAACCCACAGAGTGCCCCCACGGAAACCCTACAGGCGTAACCCCTTTGTCCTAGAATGAGCAAAAACCACTACAGGACAGGAATGTGCTTTTACAATGAGAAAAGCTTTTTCCCGTCATCAGCACCCTGTGGCTAACCCCTCAGTTTTGATCCTCAAGGAAGATCCATAAATGATAAGCTTGAGAACTGAAACCGATAACTTGGCAGAGACAGTGATCTTACAGCATTTTATGGTTTTCCAATCCCTCTTCAACCCAGCCCTTCACTATCAGGTGTTAACTGCCTGCCTTTCCTTGCTTCACAGGGTCCATATGAACTTTATCACCTTTCTCTTGCTAATTCCCTCACCCATTCCTGTTAAACGTTAGCTCATCTTTTTTGCATAAAGTGTCTGATTGAGTGACACAATTAAATTAAGCCCAGAACATTGTCTTCCAACCTGTCTTTAGTCTGAAATTTGCTGTTTCTCTTTCAGATTTAAAGAAAGTCTTTGAGTGCCTTAAACTTTGCCTGTTCTTTCACATTTATCAGTTGATGCATTAAAAGATGTACTTTCTCCAGCAGATGGCAACACACTGCTAAATTATTCATAGAATGTCGGAGAGGTAGGACTAGTTCTTAAGCAAGTCAGAGAGGACAGAGAGGAAACGAAGTTGAGTTTGAGAAAGGGGCTTAGTACAATACGGTGCTTGTCTTCCTTTGAAACGTTTAAGAAAATATTTTTGAAGCTAGTGGCATTATTTCATTTAAACTTATTATTCTCTAATCTGAAAATCTGGTATAATATTGTTGTTGTGGCTCTTTGCCTCCACATTTAACAACAGTGGCAGTGAAGAGATGAACCAGAACATCTCAATGCATCTCCCATGACATTGGTTTTATTTCCAAAGACCAATAAAGTAGCTCAGAGGCCAGGATAGTGGTAGCTGTATTCTAATGTTGTTTCTCACTCCTTTTTTTTTCCCCAAAGGCATTTTAAAACCACACAGTTCACATCAGAAGTATCCATTAGCTGCTATAGAATTGTGAAGCATTTTTGTTGCTGTAGACTCAGAAACTATGGAGTTCCTATCAATCAAAATCTCTATATAGGAAAGCAAGTACTAGAAACTTTCTTCCTTGGATTTCTCCTGTCATAATTTTTCTGTGAATGGGCACAGGCTGATGTTTCATTGACTTTGTGTTGTGTCTGTTTCTGCCTCTGCGAAGTTGATAGAAAATGACACAAAGAAGCATTTGACATCACTTCCTGAAAGCTGCAGTAACTGGACGAGGCACACCACAAGGGAAAACCAGACTCTGGCTCTTGTCTTCACCGTTTTGTCTGTCACTTCTTTTAAGTGGTAATTATAGTTACACTTGATTTTTCCCAGGGGGATGCACACTCAGGTGCATGACAAACACTGGGTGACTCAGAACTGGTTGTATCATTGCTTGCAATTACGAATTCGACCAGTTGGGCAGCGGCCGTACCTCGATTTCTTTGATTTCTTCGGAGTGTCTCTTGACTTCACGGGATCCAGTTTGCACTGGCACCTGCACTCCAGTTTAGCCCCTCCCTCAATCTAGATCCCCACCCACCTGTCCTGTGTGTGATGGCATTGTCGCCTGTTCTCATTGTGCCCCCATATCTCATTGTTTAGGGTTTCTCTTGTGCAGCACTGTGAACAGACTCAGAAATGTGATCCCAGGGCACCATTGGCAAAGGAACCATATTGACATATGCAGCCCACTTGTACAAATGCAGGTAACGCTGAAGGCTGCATTTGCTCTCTGCCATGTTAGGAGGGGAGGATCATTTTTGTCCTTTCCCTTGGTGAGAAGGGAGCCATGCTATTTTTAAAACTGCCACCTCCCATGACATGTAATGCTTTTTCTGAGGCAACATGAGTAGTTTGCTAGGCTTTGCAAAAATAATAGTGGCTTCCACTCTGTGACTTTTGGACAAGACTAGGGAGCAGAGTATCAGCCAGGCATGCAGAATACAGTGTTGTCAGAGGAGCAGAATATGAGGTTGTTGGAGGTCAAGTATTGCTCAGGAGCCATTGCAAGTCAGGACCAGTATCTGCAAAAAAGCCCAGTGTCACAATTTCCCAATATTAGAACAGTGCACTTCAGAAGGGAAATTATATGGGATAGTTTGAGCTGATCCACAGTTTCATCCCCACAAAGGATAAGCCCATGTGTCCTCCTCATCCAAGTTGGCTTACGTACCATTCTTGATTTGGTCCATAGGTGGATTTCTCCTGACACAGCAGTGATGAGAAAAATTATTACAAGTAATAGAAATGGGAAGAAAAGGAATTGTCTTCTTCTAAATAACTGGGGTTTTTTAATAACAGAACTTTGTACAGATATGTAAAGTTTGTTTGGTGATGACAATCACACACTGCCTAAAAGAGAGATCTATTTCCACTGTAAATCACTTTAATGGAACAGCTTTCCTGTGCAGTCCAGATAGTGCAGCCCAGCTGAGTAACGGCTAAATACTTACAGTACCTGAAATCTGTATTTGATCTGCCTGGAAAGAGTTTGATCTTCTGCACTTAATTCCTGGTGGATGGGAATTCACATCACAAGAAATACCATCATAATTTGTACTAATTAGAATTCTTGGGAGTGAGGCCAAATACAGCCTTGCAGGCTGTGTATTTCCCACTCAGGCACAGCTGATTTTGGCAGAGGAGCACATCAGGCAAGCAGCATGCAATGGGGCTCTCCTAATGTACCTGCTACCTACGTGGGCACAGCCAGTCCCCAGGGCTGTCAGTTCAGCAGCTCAAGGAATGGGACAGACTTTTACTGCAAAAAAGCCAAAACTGTACCAAAAAAATTAGCAAATCCAAAATATCTGACTCCTTGCTGCATTGTGACACTAAACCTACATTCTCTGTTAGCTGCCAGGACCGAGGCAAAACCTGAGAAACTAATCTGTGGGAGCTGCCCTGTTTGTTTGCTTAATCACTTAGTTTAAATATAGATTAAAAATCACTTAAGCTCATTGACAAGTTAAGTGTGTGTCAACCAACGGTTGTCAGAAACTGCAAGGAAAATAACAGCATAGAAGGAAGAGATTTTAGGAAAGGAAAAAGAGAAAAAGAGCTGGATCCTTGGAGGAGAGCAACAATGTATCTTCTTAAGGGAGAATAGAAATAGAATAGAAAATAGAATACCTAAGTAACCAGCAAATAGGAAATATGAACTGGTAGCTTCTCTTCATCTCTTTCCCCTGCTAACAGTGAGCAATTTAGTGAATAACCCCTCATTTACATTCATTTCTTCTGATTAAATGGAAATGTCATAGTTCACAGAATGTCAGCCAGTGTCTGAAATGTGCTGGAAAAGCTTTGCAAGATCCTCGCTTTCTGTGCTGCTTGTCCCGGCTGCAGTGTAGCGTGTCCTCGCCAGTCACATTGGAGGCACAGCCACCCCTCACACACTGTGGAGTACAGCCTGCCCCAGTGCAATCTGCCTTTCCTGGAGGAGTTCAGCTGTCACTTGGCTCTGAACTAGCATTGAAGAGCATGGCACTGGGAAAAGCCACTCTAATGCAAGCCAATCCCTTGAGATAGCAGCTACTATCTAGCATAGGTTTCAGCAGCAGCCTAGTTTCTAATACCATCCCCATTTTTTGTAGCTGTAGGAATTTAAGGCTATCCTAGTAAAAAACCATAAGGGGTTGATTAAAGCAAACTGCTAGAGAAAACTGCAGAGGAAAAGCCTTCTTGCTGTTCCCAGGAAGCTTGTTGGCTGTCTCCAAAGAGTGGACATGCTTTGTCCACTGAACCTGAAGGGTTGCAGTGCTTATGACTTTCTGTCAGCCACAGGGAAAAGTATTCTAGACTGTGCCTGACTTAAAGATTTCTTCTCAAGTTCAACATTAGTGTAGGTGAAACACCTGTGTATCTTCTCAGCATGGATGCAAACTACAGCAAGGCAAGCTCATGAACTGCTAATCAGCAGCTGCTGGCAGCACAAACCTGCCTACTGCAGACAGGTCTGCCTTGCTGAGAGGGCCACAAAGGGCATCATGGTAACTAAATGAGTGGTGGTCATTGACAGCCTGAGTTTAGCTCCTCCATTAGGAAGCAGCTCCACATTCAAAGCTGATGTTGCAATATTGGGTATTGCAGGCATTAATACTTTCCCTCCAGTGTTTCCAATCACTTGGAGGTGCTACACTGGTGTGCAGTGACGGATGCGATAGTGTGGCCATATCTCTCCTTTTAAGTGGTTTGTTCCCACTCCTCTCTTTGTTTAGTCATACTTCTTCAGACAGTGAACTCCTCAGGGCAGGGATGGAGCCATCTTCTTAGCTGCCACGGGCACAGTGTGGTGTGTGAGCTACCAGAGGTGAATATGTAAAACAGGCAGCAGACCGGGAACTCCTGCACTTGTCCATGCGCCTAGGAAAATACACTTTGTGGCTTTTGCCAGCGGGTAGCAACAGCTTGGCTGGGCCCCAGGAACCCAGTGATGTCAATCACATTGTTAACAGATGTGATGACTTTTGGCCATTTGTTTTCTATTCTCCTTCACAATATTGACCAGCACTATTGGTTTTATTACTGGCCTGATTTCATGGCAGAAATCACAAACGTCCCAAATGGGACAGTGGAGCTGCTTCTTTTGAAAAGGAATCGGGCGCCGACATGGATGGAGTGCGGCTTTCCCGTGTGTGCACGACTCAGAGCACGGCGTGGCACCTGCCGAAATTCCGAGGGCAGGCGCTGCTCGGGGGGCATCACGGGGGATGGGGGTGCAGCACCGGGGCCTCGCCCGCGGGACGACGGCGGGAGGAGGGTGCCGGGCCGGGCCGGGCTGGGCCCGGCCACCGCCCGGCGGGGCGGGACAGGGCGGGACTATGGAAATAGGGGCTGGTTTTGTGCGCAGGGTGGCAGGTGTAGTGACGAGGAGTGAAGCTCTGCGGGACGGAGAGGGTGGACACACACGGCAGCCCCGACAGCAGCCCGCTCGCAGAGACATGGCAGCGGCCCCGCCGCGCCGCTCCCCACTCTGAGCCCTGTCGAGCCCCCGGTGCCATTGCCATGCCTCCCCAGGAGCTCCTGGATTACGCGCCCGCCCTACGGAGACACAGCCCGCCCCGGGGCAGCGGCCCGGAGCTGGGAATCAAGTGCGTGCTGGTGGGCGATGGCGCTGTGGGCAAGACCAGCCTGGTGGTCAGCTACACCACCAACGGGTACCCCGACGAGTACCAGCCCACCGCCCTCGACACCTTCTCCGGTAGGTGCCCGCCCGGGCTGCGCGGGACGTGGGGCGGCCGGGGGAATCCAGTCTGGCGCAGCGAACTTCGGGACGCGGTGTCGGGAGGAGCGGGATAGCCCGGTGGATGGAGGCGAGCGCTCCCGGGGCCGCGGGCTGCTCCGTGCGGGGCTGCGCACCGGAGGCTCTGCGGGCACACAGCCCGAGGGGGATTCTGGCACTCGAACCGAGTCCCGCCGACGTTTTGTGAGGTTTAGCAGGTGGAGATCCTCTGTTCTGCATCTGAGTCAACCCAGTACGTGTCGAGTTGGTTTGCAAGTTCTATGAACTTGGGCACCTTCCTGGTTTTGTGGTGTTGTTATGACTAAATAGAAAGGGGCTTAGGTTTTTTCATTGTTTGTGGTGGTTTTAGCTTCAGAAATAGCCTACAGTGTAACACTGTGATTTTAGCTTCAACTGAGAGGAAAATCATCCTTTTCCCCACATGACTGGTGATGTTAGCATTGAACAGAGGTTGTCAAAAAGTTGAAGAGCTTTATAAGTCTGGCTAGAATTGCAAGCTGATGAGCTCTCATTAGTTTCCACTTTTGTAAATGCCTTCTTTGTTCTTGTTCTACGCTCCTCTTCCTTTGGGCTCCGATTTCTAATATAAACCCTAGGAGAATACAAAGCTCTTTGAAAGATTTCTTATCTTCGTTTGATATGAAGAAACACAGCAGTACTTGACAATGTAGATTCGTAGATTAGAGATGTGCTCAAGTCAGACCAGGAATGAGACATCTAATGTGTCATAGTCTTAGGGGTGTTTAGAGGGAGTCTTTTATTTGTCTGAATGTCCCCCCAATTGCTCATGCTGAGAATTGTTGATTTACCTTGACCCTTTCCAAGCTATTCCACTGTCATTTGAAGGAACTGAACTGAGAACATGCTGCTGTTTAGGGTCCAGAAGCCCTTTGGGAACACATGTAAGGAATCAGGAGTCCTCCTAGGGAAAGGTTACCACTCTCTCTGCTCTTTTTACATTGATGTGTGTGGATTAGATTAAGAGAGACTTAAAACTACTGTAGTTATTAGACTGCACATTTTGGAAGGGTAAATCCATAAGGGTGAAGGCAGGATGAGTGCAGAGACTCCCTGATTAACAGCAGGTAATTTGAAGATAGCTGCACATGGGTTTAGTCCTTGTCTGTGTGTCCAAGTACTAAGTCTGACTTCAGAGATTCATAGGATTTGTAAATGATAGAAACCACAAACTTTAAAAATGTGTCTTGTGAAGTTCACTTTCTGTTTATTGGGAGCAAATGGAAAAACAGACAAGTTTCCCTTCCCACCCCTACTCTTAGCCTGGATAAGCCTGAAGCAAGTCCCTTCCTGGAGTCACATATTATAGTTCAGAATCCACTTCAGAAATTTCAACCTGATTCCTTCCACTTTTGGGGAACACTTGCCATTGCAACGGCCAGCAGAACTGAGCAGTTTACATTCTGACCTTAATCCTGGTCATGGGGCTGTGATGCCAATAACAAGATAGGAGAAGGCGTTGCGTTATGAGGGGAACGTCTCTGGGACAGTGACCCAGCCACACACATCTGTCTGGCTGCTACCTCCTGCTGTGTGTTGCTGCCAGGTAGAGCAGCCTTGAGTGAAATGCGTACCCGGTGACCTTTCTCCACCAGGCTATCCTGTTCTTCCAGCCTCTTCACTATTGTACCATGATCCATCCTCATCCTGAGGGTGTGGACCTTGTGAGGGTGGTATTTGGAGGGTTGTTGCAGAGGTGCTAGTGTAGCTCAAGCTAGCAGTAGATGGGACAAAACTTTGTGCAAACGCTGGAGCAGTAGGTAATATATGTGGTGACTTTCTTCTGAAGATGGCAAATCATTTCAGAGATGCTAATTCATTCTCTCAATGCACTTGTGAGACAGAGAAAACCAGATACTAGAAAGGCAAATGCCTGCTGCCTTGAAGATCAAGTCAGGATCTAGCAGGTTCTTTGATCAGAAACAGGTTTCTCTTCCTCCTCTGGGGCAAAGATATGGTAACAACCCAACTGTTTCCCAGTCACAAGGAAGCAATGACTTTTAGCTACGCTGCGAGGAGTGGCACTGTGGTGGACGCACCCACCCCTTCATTTTTCTTCCAGTCTCAGTCTCCCATTGAACTTCAGTTCATCTTTTTGTCTGTGTGTCCCTCTTTTATTCCCCAGACTGCTTTCAGGGAGGAGTGCTCATCTTCAAAAGCTTGTGTTAAACTCTCTTGTTTCTGTCACTTCTCACCTGGAAAATTACTTCAAGAATCACAAAAGATTGATCCTGCATCTGGTTGGGAGATTTTTTGTTTGTGGGTTTTTGGGGGGCTTTTTGGTTTGGTTTTGGTTTTTTTAAATGAAAAGGACAAAAAAGCCTCCTTCCAGCACACAGCAGTGGAGTTTTGCTAGTTCATGTCAATTGCCAACCATTGTCACCTTAGCCATGATGTCTGCCTCTATTCACCCAAGCACAGCCCCATCCACCTTCTCAGGACTTTCGAGTAATTTCCAGCTCCACAACCCCTTTCTCCTTCTCCTCAGTTCCTAGCCGATCTCTGTTGTGTCTATGCACTTAAACATCTAACAGTTTCATTCCCGATTTCCATCAGAGGTCCTGCCAGCCCTCAGTCTGAGTCAGCTGATACCACATGAAGGCTTACTGTGATTAGGGAGTGAAATGGGAACAAACCTTGTATCTCTAACTCAGCAGTTTTTCAGAGTGTGGATAGTTTCTGAAAGCGATTTCACTCATCACTGTTTCCTTAATAGCGTCTTCCTTACAAAACTGGCTTTTTCCTTAGCTAGGACACTCACATAACATTTTTTTAAGGCCAAATTTCTGGTCTGGATGGGAAAAATCTTCAATAGCTTGTTTGAGGGAGACTGATTTGAATTTGCTTGGCCAAGAAGCTAGGAGCAAGTTGCTGAAGTTCTCTGGTTTTATCCTTATCTTTTTTCTAAACACATGAGAGCTAAAAAATCATGTCTACTACAGTCCTCTTTGTGTTTCCAGTGCAAACTTCAGCAGTCTTAGTGAGATTTGGGAGGATGCTCAGCTAGGAGGAGACTTGAGCAGCTTCAGTGAGTCTGTCCAGCAGCATATGAACGAGAGTGCTCAGGAAAAGCCTGTATGAGTGTACGTGTGTATGCTGGCCAGCTGCTTCAGACTAATCCTTATTCTCCTTCTGCTACAGTGCAGGTCCTCGTGGATGGAGCCCCAGTCCGGATTCAGCTGTGGGACACTGCTGGGCAGGTAAGCTCTATCAAAGCAGCTGTCAGCTCTAGTCCTGTGGGAGAGGGATTGTTTTCAGGCTTTGAGGAAGGTACTGTTTAACTGGGAAGGAAGGAAATGCACTAGTCCAGCACCAGCCATTTGCTTGTATGGCAGTCACAAGCTAGTGACAGATTCCCTCAACTCCAAAACTTGTGTCTGAAATGTGGCATGGCCACAAAGTCAGCACAATGCCCTGCCTCTGTTGCTATCCTAGTTAACTTGTAGAAAAGCTGCTGCAGCATCATGCTGTTAAAAGGGCCATCCAGTGAAGATTTTCTTTTCTCCTCCCTTTTTTCCAGGAGGACTTTGACTGTTTGCGCTCTCTTTGTTACCCTGACACCGACGTCTTCCTTGTCTGCTTCAGTGTGGTGAACCCAAGCTCCTTCCAAAACATTACAGAGAAATGGATCCCTGAGATACGAACTCACAACCCCCGGGCACCAGTGCTGCTGGTGGGGACACAGGCAGACTTGCGGGACGATGTCAATGTCCTCATCAGCCTGGATCGCTACCATGTGAAGCCTGTGCCCCGACCTCAGGCAGAAGGTCTAGCTGACAAAATCCGGGCTGAAGCCTACCTGGAATGCTCAGCACTGACCCAGAAGAACCTTAAAGAAGTTTTTGACATGGCCATTGTCAGTGGAGTTGAGCACAAGGCACGTCAGGAAAAGAAGATGACTGCCAAAGGCATCAAGACTCTCTCTAAGTGCCGCTGGAAGAAGTTCTTTTGCTTTGTCTGAAGCTGCTTTACGGGAGGGGAAAAGAAACACCCAATGCCAGTATTGGCTCTGCACCTTCTTGGAGTGACTGCTCCTATGGCCCTAGCAAGGAGGGTATGATAAGCTGCTGGGCTTGGAAACCTGTCTCTTGCTGGGTACAGTATCAGATGCCTAGGAGACATGAACTAGGATTTCCATTGTGCTGAGATGTGGAATGGTCCAGGCAGCTATAATACCTGCTGGACATGTCTGTAGTGTCCCAGACTAATGGGAGCCTTTAATACTTCAAGACTCAGTACCCCAGAACAGGCAGGTTCCTTACATTGTTCAATATGACCAGTTTTCTGATTGAAGCTCACACACTTTCAGAGTTCTGAAACAGCATGATAAACGTGAGGGACTTTTGAAATCAGCCTGTGTTTTGGCTGATTTACAGGCATGGCAGAGAGTAGGGCAGGGGCAGTTACAGGCAACTGCAGCTGTGGTCAGGCATGGGGTGCAGAGTTTGTAACATGGGACTTGGGTTCCCCCTCTGATTCCATTTGCCAAAATAGGTAGAATTCACTTGGCTGTGAAAAAGCAGCACTCTTTCTTAAAGGCCCTATACTGGGAGTACTCTTGAGAAGGTGTTTCCTAAATAAAGGCCATTAGCAGGCTGAAGAGAAAATGCTCTGGGAGCTACAGTAATACTTTGAGCAATACCTTCTCTGAGAGGACTCTCTAGTCCACCAGGTGCCAATGTTATAGTCCTATCCTAAGAGGTAGTTGTGGACTTGGGGACCAACTTTGAAAGGCCTTTTGTGTGTGTGGTGTTTTGAAAGAAGAGGTGAGGAACAGAGATGAGTGGCTCTGTCTAGCAGAAAAAAAACTGTGTCAGCAAAGGGTTTATAACACTACCGAGGGGTCAAATGTAGATGGAGAGATACAGAAAAAAAGGAAGAAAATAGAAAGGAAAAAGGTAGAATGAAGAAAGGTAGATGGAGAAGGAAAGAAGAATTAATGTTGGTAAATGAAAGTTGTGATCCTACTTAGTTGAGATGCTAATATACAGGGAAACTTCAAGGGACCTGAAAATTTTGCTAGTGATAGGAATTTCAAAGTATTATTGTCCATACATTCAGTTCTGAATCAAAAGGAGGGGGTTGTAGTGAGAGACAGTTTCTCTTCATTAGTAAAATCCTCCATTTCAGATCTACACAGAAGAATGGAGTTTACCTTCTACTGTTCTTCCTGAGGCTGCAGAACAGGAATGGAAGACTCAGAGCTTCTTTCTGTTATGCTTCCCTTTTTTAAAAGTCACTGCTTGATCTGCTGAAATCAAAAGCAAAGGAAATCCATGAAGTTTACGCCAGAGAAAATCATTCCTTATGTTTTGCTCCCTTCCCCTCTCACCTGTTTCTCGGGGAATTAATATCCTGGAGAGGCTATTCACATTTTATTATATTTTATTACAGAACTTCCATCAATTTCTGAATCTTCTTTTGCAGAGACATTTCATTTTGGTTTATGTAGCAGAGAGCATGACAGGCCTGTCAAGCAATGCTTTCAGTACTCAGGGAGTTCTCTGTATCTGGCTACAACCCATCACTTTGGGGACGCTCTGGAGTAATGTGACAGAAAGATAAATAGCTGTGGATGGTTTGCCCTAGACCAAAAACAAGCATAGGTAAGCCAGTGAGCCCATAGCAAGGCAAATGCAGGTAATGCAGCCTGGCTCCAAACAAACGCCTGCAAACATCTCTCACAGCAGTCTGGTTTTGTAGTGCAGCTTATGTAGTCCCCAGGATGTGAGACAAGACTGCTGTCTCCCTGGGCAGTATCACAGGATCAAAGAAGTGGAGAAGTCTTCCTGTGAAGGGAAGTGGCCCACAGCCTTGGAGCTGCTTCTAGGGTAAGGCTCGGAGACCTGAAAAGGATGGGGTAGCGAAATGAGCTGAATGTTGAAAGGACTCCTCCAGCTGAAATGCCATTTGAGTCCAGTGAGGATTTCTAAGAGAGAGTGAGCACAGAGGCAGTAGCTAGAAGTGACATGTCTGACACGGGTCTAGGTAGGACACCACTTCCTGAACAAAGCTCTCACTCAGCAATGCATCCCTGTGTGTATATCCTACCTGTACAGGCACTTTTGCTGTATCACGAGTTCAGTTTGTCTGTTGGGTCTTTACACATTTCTTTAGCCTGTGAGACCAAGGGCTGTGGTGTGATGTGCCAAAGAGCATGCCATAACCCTATGGAGAAAATCCACAGGTGGAAAGAACACCAGCCTCCTTCCTGCTGAGGAGAACAAGGGTTGTCCTGCAGTAGCTTGGTATGAAACAGGGATTATTTCATTTTGGAAAAGAAACTGTACTGAGAGCTACTTTCTTCCTATGTGATTGTGTCTAAAATTTGTTCAAATAAATTTTTTCAAGGTTGACAATTTGTGTTTGTAATTTTATCAGTGCAAATTAAGTTGGGCTTTAACATGGAGAAGGAGTTACTCCATTTTACTGACAGTAAGTATAAGAGGGAAATAGCCCCCCTTCTCACTCAGTGTCCTAACCCCCACTAGCAATGGTAAAAGTCCCCTCATAGCTGAAACTTTCCAAGTTCCTTCTGTTGCCTCTGTTAATTTGTCTACCTCAGCAGCAACTCTGCATGGAGGCTGCTGAGGGAGATGGAGTAGCAAACATCCAAGACTTTCAGTGCCTCTCCCCAGAAGCCACCATCCAAGGACCAGTCAGGAGGCCCTCCCAGCACTCACTGAGCCAACCCTATGTAGGACTTGCATTTGCAGCCTTAATAACAGCATGCTGCTCTGTCATTAGGCTGATGGGTAATTTAGCCACCAGCTTTCCTTAACTTACCTTGGTAGTTAAACACTGCTCAAGTGCTAAAAAATTTTGCCTGTGCCACATAGGGTGCAAAGGCTCTATCCAAGACAGCTCACAGGACTCAGCCTTTTAGCCCTATCTTCAGTATTACAGATAGGTCAGGGCTCCTGCCTGTTCAGCTCTGGGACCCCATAGCTGCTTCAGAGTCAGAGGGCTGGAAAGTGAGGCTGCTGAGGGAGGAGTGTAGTGGTTCAGCAGAGAGATAGGAAAGAAAATGGACCAGAAAACCACTGTAGCAGAAGTAAAGGGCAAATTCAGAGTTAGAAGGGAATAGGAAATTACTGTGGATAAAACATGATTTGGGAACTTGTGTTTTGGGTGAGGAGGTTGTTGGGGGTTTTAGGGTTTTTTGGGGGGGAGGGGGCATGGTTGTTTACCAAGTCTCCAATCACACTGTCATTCTACAGGCTGCTGTTTACTACCTGTAAAGTAACCTGTGGGAATATTTGGAGCTGGCTCCCAGCTTTGTAGCTTCCTGGCACTAAATCTTGCAGAAGCACCTGTGAATGGAAATAGCAGCAAAGTGTGAATTAACTTTACAGGGAGTGAGTCATTCCACTGAGCCATATCCTGTCATATGCACAATAAGCACTCTAAAACTCCCTGAAATCCGTGAACAAAGCTGAACTCCTGGGTGTGGAGGTGAATCTATCTCATTAAATGGAGTTTCCTACCAAAGCCACCTGAGGTGTCTTTCAAGCCTTGCTCTCATCCTCTTATGGTGCAGTACTGGATCTGTGCTACTGCCTGGCTTTGGTAGAGTCGGGGCTTGTTTCTGCCTTGCAGTGTTGCTTGACCAACCTGTATTTTCAGATGCTGCTGGGAGCACAGAGGAGTTCCTGGGAGACTGTTGCTAACACAAACCACCCCACCAGGCTGGGTGAAGCCAGCCCAGTCGATTGCCAGGCCAGCACAATTCCTCACAAATGCTGCTTACTTTCCTGCCAAAAAGGATCCTTATGATTAGTTGATCTGACTTGCTCCATAGGACAAAGATCAGCATCAAATGCTAAAAGCACCAACATTCCTACAGGGTAGAAACTCTCTAGTACCTTCTTTCATGCTCAGGGCTCTGACTTGGACCCTGGATAGCAGAGTCCTGCATATCCTTGCATCCAGCAGAGTAACTGATAAGGAAGACTGTCCTTCCTGTACTGAAGAATGCTGCTTGAGACCCAGCATAGGTCTCAGTACAAGTACTTCAGTGCTTACTGTTGTGTAAACCCACGTGAAGCCAGTGTACTTGCTGCCACTCTCAGCTGCCATCTCCAAAGGACCTGAACTTGGATGTCAGCAACAGTAGGGACACAGTATGAAAAGGACCCTTTAGTTTCCTTTTTCAGCAGGTATTGCACCCTAAATGGGCTTAAATGTGCCAAGAAGGTTTCCAACTAGCTATGCTTTCCTCAGCTTCTACTGAACCCTGACCGGGAATTAATCCCCAAAATAATACCAAGTTTCATCTGACTCAGCACATCCTCCTTCCAGCACCAGAAGGGCAAGTCTAAAAATCCTTCTGGAGATCTTTATGCCCTATAGGTTACATCCTATTTACTTTGAAGAGACAGGCTGAACTATTACCAGTTCAGGAACTAATATGAGTCCAGCAGGAGGATCCCTGCTGAAATGCAATTACCTCGGAATGGCATCCTCCCCCCATTTCCTGAGAGGGGTGTGATTGCATTAACAACCTTATCACTTTCTTAACACTCCCCAGCTTAATCCTCAGGTGCTAACTGGCTTTTATCTTCAGACTGCTCCAAGTTTAACGTTATTTATCAATTGGGCCCAGCTTGGAAGCAGAGTCGGGTTTGACTTTTCTCAGCTGTAGTGGCAGCTAAGTAATCTGCTTCAACTTTGCTCTTAATGCGTTGCTGCCCCTAATGTGGTCTAGATTGGTCCCTTCCCATGGTCCTTTCTGCAGTCTCTCAAAGAGCAGCATGGGAACACCAGAAGAGCAGGAGAGAGCAGAGGCAGTGCTCAAACAGATGCTGTAATCACAAGGAATGTTTGTCCTCTCACAACCTGTGTGTTGAATGAACTGCTGGTCTTCCATCCTGCTGAGAATCCTCTTTGCCCAGGATGCTGTCCTTGGCTGCATGGTCTGCTTATACATCTTGGATCTGTTTTACATCGTCTCTCTTTGAGCTGTGCTAAATCACTCCATAGTGAGCCTGGGAGATAAAGCATTTATACAAAGAAACCACTTGAACTTTACAATATGGCTCTAAGGCTGTCCTTCCTGTACTGGAGAATGCCAGTTGAGACCCAGCACTTAGTCTGCTACTGCTCCCAGAAAAGGAATCAAAGAGCTGGGCCAGCTGGCACCTGGGCCTCTGGAAGCTGCTTACTCATGCCTCTGCAGAGTCCAGCCCTGGGTTCCCACCGTATAAATACAACATTGTACTTGCAAAGACCTATTGCACAAGAAAGCAGGGTATGTCTCAACGTATCCCTGAGACAGGTTCCCTCTGCTGCAGCTCCACAGGATCCTTGTTCCCAGGGTGACACTATGCCCTTTCCAGCTCCCAAACTGAGCTGCTCGGCATCCAAACTTGCAGGACTTGTTCTGGAGGAGCAGGAGGAGATGTGGGTCCCATCCTCCCCCTCCAAACCCTTATCCCCAGCACTACCCCTAGGGCAGTGTTGTGAACTGAAATACTCTGGTTTCTGCTGCTATAGAGGAACATCAGGTGCAAAGAAATTTGGCTCGGGGACAAGTTTCACCACGAGTCACTGAGCCAGGCTTTTCTTTCCCATGAGATAATCTTGGGCGGGGCAGACAATCTCTTAAAATTAAAATACAATGAAAATACACGGGCTTCCCAGGGTCTAGGGTAAAGCTCTCTTTCCTTGTTTTCTCAGAAAGCGAGCCAGGCACTGCTGAAACCTTCCCCAGGCTTTCGGCGCAGAAGTAAGTGCAACAGTGGCAGCCTTAGAGCCAGGCCTGGTCCCTGCTGCTCCCCCAGGAGCCCTCAAAAGGAGCCCACCCATGGGACCTAGCTCTGTTGGTGGTGAGGGTGGAAGAGTTCGACCTCCTGTGAAAGAGAGCACAGTTTAGCAAGTCAATCACAGACAACAAAGCCCCCTTCCTGTGGCTGTGCTGCCATCATCATGCTGGTGGCATGGTGGAATTTGCTAGTGGGGACAGCACTGGTGATTCCCAATCAGTTACCTTCATGTGCACGCTTGTGCTGGTGGTGCCATCACAAATGTTAAACTTTGTGGGGAGCTCAGGGAACTCAAGTCATGGGCTTGCCCCTTCCTGCACCATCCTCATAAGCATCTGACCCTGCCACCAAGTTTAACCCTCTGCTTCTCCAAGTAAACACCTGGTTACATAGCTCAGTGGCAACAGGGACACAGGGATCTAGCTAGAATCTGCCAAGGATCTAGCTGGGATCCCACTTGGAATGAGTGTCAACACCTCAGCCCTACAGACTTCAGATTCTTTCTCATCCTAAAGGGAAAGTCAGCATCACGTGCCGAAGGAGAGCTCATCGTGGGAGGATTCGATTTTCCCGTCAGAGGCTGCACCCCTGCAGGGCTGGATGGGAGAGAGGCTGGGAAAATGCTGTTCGAGCAGTGCCCGTGGGTTTCGGATGGTATTGCAGAGCCCTAGCTGCTCTCCAGCTGGGAGCCCTTTGCTGGGCAGTGTGCCTGGGGAGCGGCGTGTGCCTGGGGACAGCTGGTGCCCGCCGTGGCCGGAGCCGCTGGGATGGTTCTCCACAGCGCTGAGGCAGGAGGAGCACCCAGCTACGGGCAGAGCTTCAGAAACAGCGCATTCATCTTCCCTGCCAGTAAGCCAGGGAGCGCCCGGGGCAGACTGATGACGCACAGCACACCTGAGATCATTTTCATGGGAATAGACCCGTGAGAGACAGCGAGAGGAAGAGTCAGGGAAACTCTCCCAGCACTACAGTCAGTGTCAGCATTCACGGGGCAGATTTCACAAGATAAACAAAAGCCTTTAATAACCGCACTGCAGGGAGACTTTGAAACCTTGTGAAACCTCTGCCAGGAAAGGAGAGCACCAGGCTTCTCACAGAGTGCCAATGACACCAGCCAGACGGAGATTTGGCGGGCATGGAGAAAAAAAGGCTTGCAAAACCCAAACCATAAAGATCCAAGTGTGGGTACCCAGGCTGTATTCCCTGGTGTGGATAGTTGTACACATGGTGCTATATATAGCACAGAGGAATTTTCATTCCACTTGCTAAGGGGTTTTAATAACATGGAGCAGATGAAAGATGTCAGTCACCTTGGAATATTATCTGAGCAGCAGATTTGAAGGGAGGGTAGGAGAGGATATCTAATGCTGTGATATCTTCTGCGGGATGATTTGGTTTCTTTTTTGTAAGCCAAATAGATCTGTAGAATAATAAGTTACTAGCATCTAACAGTAAAGTCTTACATGTCCAAAACTCCTGTCAAAGGATGTTTAACCTGAAATACAAGGACTCTGTGCTAATAAATAAAATACAACCATACCTTGGGAGGAAGAGGACTTCCTGCAATGCCTGCCTGCCTTGTGAGTACCAGTAACAGCAGTATCCTAGCTTTACATGCAGTTCACTTACTCATTATCTATCTCCAAACATCTCTTTTCAGATGATAAAGGCACTGCATTAAGTGTTGAGAGAGAAGGTAAGTCTAAATATAATTTAGGTCATCAGAAACCTGGAAATGCTAACCCAGGCTTTAACATCATTTCCATGTGTGGTTTTGGGTCAATGACTTCCCTTTTCCATTTGCAAAGTGGAGTTCCTTCTTCTCCATGGGGTATGATAAACATTTATTAACTAGTACTCACAGGGTGCCATAGCAGGGGGAGAGTTCTTGCCAGGAACATCACAATGCTTCTTCTCATGGTCCTCAAAGTGGGATAATAGTCCTGAAATGTGCCCAGACACCAGTCTCCATTATTGCCTTCTGTGAGTTTCCAGAGAGAGTTGGAAAATCAAGCTCTCTTGGTTATAGCTCCAGCTCTGGGGTTCAGGTAATTAAGGGAGAAACTCAGTATTCATTGTGAGCAAATGTCTCCAAATTTTAGTGCTGTTGAAGGAAACATGAATCCTATTGTCTGCAAAGTTAGGAGATGATTAAAAGAAAGCCCTATACCTCTTGCTATTTAAATGGTGCATATGCCACCTTAGTGATGTGGTGGGAGAGAAGGAAGACTGAAATATGGTGTCTTCACATAGCTATCAAGTCCCCAGAGAACAATAAAGAGATGGATTCAAAAGCAGAATGTGGGACATTTATGTCTGTTCTGCTGTTTCCACCTGATGCCTGTAGCACAAGCAGAACTATCTGATAATAGCCACAGTCCATGTGGATGAGAGGACACCACATAGGAAGTCTGGGAGCCCAGTAGCAGCAGGAACTGTTCCTGAACAAGGCTCTGAACTAGCTTTAATTATGGGTGGAGAAACAGCATCCCACTCTGAGTCTATCATTTTTAGGATGGGCAGAGAAGGAAGAGGCATTCTGACTACTGAGACACCTCTGCAGACTTTAGTAGACAAGAGCAGCTGAGGAGCACTACAGAATTCCAAGGAGGCCAAGATCTCTGGGCAAGCAGCTGATGGCCTGGGTAGTCACATCCAAACCCAAGCTGAAGTCTGTGCTGCTGTCATGATATTTGGTATGGTTGGACAAAGCAAGCTCACTACCACTAAGCTCTCGCCATGCCTTCTAACTGAGGTGCAAAAAGACGCATCCAAGGGGCACAAAAGCCTCCTGTTGCCACTTGCTGTCAGGCATGGCTTGGACCATTCCCCTCTTCCTTTTCCAGAGGTGAGACCAGAGGAGAACTGCTCAGCACCTGGGATGTTCAGTAAGAGGAAACAGCACACTCTAGGATACAGCCTTCTTCCTGCCTCATCCAGATAAACTGCCAATAAAGATGTCATTTTTCTTCTGCTAACAATCAGTGCTGACTTCACTGATGCTGACCTTCCATGTTTCATTGGCATCCACTGGAAATCTTTGGCTGCCTCTATGGTCTAAATAATCACAGCCTCTAAGCAGGAAAGGGTGAGGGGTGAGCACAAGCATTTAAATATTACAAATGGGACTCTACAGCAATCCTGTATCGCTCTTCCCTAAACTCCTTTCTATACATCAAGGATCATAAAAGAGTAGGAAGAGACTGAGTCCTGCTCTCAACCCTCTATTCTAGAGCATGGCTTTACTGGTAATTAAAAACTACATCTCAGCTTAATTTTCTTCCCACACTTGGCTGTACTCTATCTTGCCCCCATCTCAAAGAGGCATGTCAGTCCTTTCATATCCTCACTGGAGTTCACAGAAGTTTGCCAGCATTAATCAGAGGCAATTACCTTTGCCTCTTTAGGCAGGGATATCAGACCTGAGCCTAGGGTGACTCATTGCAAGATCGCTTCCCCCTGCAAGGTTCTTCCAGACATCTCCTTTGACTGGAGACCTCAGCTGTTGCCTTTGGTCATTCTACTCCTGGGAAACTCTCCTGGCAGGGAGCAAGCCCCAACTACTACGCAGCCTCATGTGCTCTGCATACCTGTCTTTTCATCTCACTCGGTGTAACTGACAAAAGGGTTACAGGCTGGTGCTGGCCAGGAATTATCTAACCAAAATTTTCACATTTTGATAGATTATCTTTTTTTTCAATAGATTTTTGTGTGGAACAGTCCCATTTTGGTGACAACCCACTGCAATGCAACCAGGGCTGCTGGACCACAGGCCTGTTCTCAGCAGGGAGTCTTTATGAACCCTGGAGAAACCCAACCACACTGATCATTCCTGATTCAGACATCTTCAGGATTCTTGCCTTCTTGCTGAGAAGAAACAAGTTGCACCTTCAGCCTTTGCAACCCTGATACCTTAAGAGCCGTGGTTGGAAGGATATCGCTTTCAAGGTTGTTTGTGTCTGTGAGAAAAGACATCTCTCAGAGATGAACACACCATGCTGCTTCTTTCATTTATGAGAGAAAGAATTCATGGTTTCCTAGAGGGGAAGTTTTCTGTCCTACAGAAATCCTGGAGTTCAGTGTAGGTCATAACAAAAATCTGCATTGGAATATTTGCCAGAAATATTCCAAAGCAGTATAAATGTATGCCCCAGAGAAGAAACAGAGTTCCAGCAAGCTGTAGCACTTGGAAGAAAAGTGAAAATTAGTATTATGCACAATATGAAGTAGATACTATGTTACTATTACTAATTAATCCATGTTTTTATTATTCAGTTCAGCCTGCCAACACACACTCTTGGATGCTGGCTGTAGTCATCATTACCACTGAAGCCCATGTCAGCCTTGCAGAGATCCTGATTGAACAAACACTCAGGTGGCCCTGGCCCACCAATCCACCTGTATCCTCAGAACTCCAAGCAAGCATTTGTAGGAGGGCAAAAGAAATCTGGTAGTTTAAAAGGGCACTCCATCACAACTTCCAACACTACCTCTCTGGCTGGTCAGGAGGCAGAGCATTTCACATCACACCTGCCTCATGAAATGAGGTTGGAAAAGTACAATAGGGGCCTGCTGGGATAACTCTGTGAGGATCACTGCCCTTTTATTTCTTCTCTTGCCCTCCAAACAGTCCATCACCTAGGACAGAATTCTGCTCTTCAGCAAGAACATGGATGCACTGTCTGTAGCTCTGGCTGCTGTGCAAATACACTGCTTTGCTGTTCTGGAGTCAAGAAGGAAAAATGAGCAGGAAGGAAAACGACTGACTGCAAATAAACCACAACACAGTAAAGAGATGAAAGACTCTAAGAGTTAATCTAGTTTTATGTAGAAGGGTCAGAGTTCTAAGAAACCCAGGGACCTGGAAAAAGGCTTTCCTTTCACAAAGGCTGGAAAGCACCTTAGATGGACTCACTCCATATGTGGGGTGCTGCCCAGAGAGTCCTGCCTCAGCACTGCTGAGTGAGCAGGGCATGAATGCTTTACACAAAGCATTCTCCTGCAAAGTAAATACTGCTCTGGGTGTAAGGTAGTTGCCCAGTCATAACATGCATGGCTGATTGCAGAGTTGCACAAGAAGAAGCTGGTTCTGACGTAGGCAAGAGTGGTTCTGTGAGCACTCTGAGATGGCAGTGTCTGGCTGGGCAGCAGCTCACATCCCACAGTTCTCCAGATGATGCTGAACACAGACTTATTTTCAAAAGCAGAACCTCAACTCAGTGAGCAGAGAGGAAAAATGGACATGAGGAAAAAATCTATATGTCTTCTGCATGCTACTGAATGACTCGCTCAGATGGGCTCCACTGCTGGCAGCAAAGGCGAAACAAATGCGCTGTTGCTTCCATCTAGGGCACTGTTGGTGACAGGGAAATCCTTTGATAATAGGGACAAGATTTGCAACAAGAGTAACATTTTTTTGATTGGCACTTCCCTTTCTTCTAAGACCCTTTTTTTCATCTTCATAGCCAGCATGTACATCCCTGGCTTCTGTTTTTAAAAGGTGGACAATAGCCTCCTTACCAGCAGGAATTACCTCTGCACTGTGAAGAGCACAGGGACATGAAAAGCAGGCTTCTCTGACAGGGCAAGCCTTTCCATCACAGCAAAACACTGCAGTGCATAACAGGCTACAAAACTGTTTTGGTGCCCATTGTTCCTTTGCATAAAAGCCTTTGAACCAGAGTTAGTAATCATGGGAGCCGCGCTGTGCACAGCTCCTCAGCTGCTGATATCTTTATCAGCAAAGCATCAATCTGACTGGCTTCCAGGAGGTTTAGATGGCATAGGGTCATGCTTGCATCAGCTAATAAAGTCCTCAGAGCTGAGTTGATCTCTTTCTTTAGTATCTGTGAAGCAGACATCATCAATGGAGTCCCCATCCCTGATTTAAATAGCTGCCTCAATTTAGCAATGACAACCTGCAAGGCTTTAAGGTGTGGGGACAGGAGAGTCATTGCAAAGATGCAGGGTGCTTCCTGAGAGTTTTGGGAGGTTGAAAACAGATGGACTTTGAAACTAAATGAGCAAACAGATTTTGCTATGTTAAAATACATTTTGTCATGAAAACACAGAGGTTTGCTTTCCTCTCACCCTGTCTAAACTTTGGCCAAGTATGGCTGGCAAACAAATGACTTAGAAAGAATCACAGGCCATGGCAGAATCCTCTTTGATATTTACCCTTGCCTGGGAGGAACAGGGATGCTTGGACAGCAGGGTAGTCCCTCTCATTTGTCCTAGGGTGGATAAGCAGTCTTAGCTTCTTTAGACACCCCAAGGAATTCTGAAATTGCTCTTATTTTGTGAGATTCTCTGCTAATCCTATGAAGCTAGGAGATCCAGTGCTCTAACCATCACATATTGCACTATGGGATGAACTGCAGGGAGAAGTAGAGACACAGACACTGGCTAGCCTCCTCATGAGATTCTCAGCTTGCTCATGCTAGGGGTGGAAAAGAAGCTTTTTAAAAGAAAGAAAAATTTTGGACACAAATTAAGTGGGTGTGAGCTGAACAAAATTCAAGATAGGTTAGAAAGCAGATTTTTTTGGTCACAGAACCTGGAGGTTCTGGAGGTTTGCAGATGGAACATTGTAAGAACAACCCCTTCTCCTTGGAGACTGAGCATGTCTTGTTTATGAAAACTACTAGATGACAAAGTTGTCTAAAATAGAAGGTAAGTGGACATGAATCAGGAGGCCCTTTTCAGCCCGGCATTCAAAAGCAGTTTCAAAGGACTGCTGAGCCTCACAATTACAATCACACTGGGGATGGCTCCTGAGCTTTGCCCAGCTCCACAACACTCATCTCTATGAGAAATTTGGACTGTACTATGTGCAACATGTATTACTCCACTCCAGTTGCAGCACAAACAAGCATAGACTTGGTTAGGGACCAAGCATGGTTTGTCTCGTTGCTTTCAGTGGCCACTTTTAAGATGCACCATGCATCATCTTTTCCCTTATAGCAGCATCCTTAGTAGGGAGCCTGGGCTCTCGATCATCACTTTTTTCCAAGGAAAACTGGGCAGAGAGCTGATTTCCTTACTGCTTAGCTGGGACAAGGAGTCTGCACCCCATAGGTTTGAACTTACAAAAATCTACCCAAGACACCAGGAGCACAATATCTCAGCAGACAGCCCAAACCCATGTCACATAAGCAGCAGTCTGGTCACAAGGAGGTAGATAGTCAAGCTCTAAACATTTCAAGGAGGAGTTGTTTTGTCGTCTGCTCTAAGAAGATGAAAGGCATTCTGGAGAGGACAGTTTGGTTCATATTTGCTGAAAAGCACTGTTAAGCTGCGTGAGAAAACAGCCAGGTTGTTTTTCCCTTCACACAATTGTTGGACATCACACACAGAGAGGAGCTGGAGTGTGGGTTCAGTGTGGATATACTGGGGTGAACATTTCCTTACCTTGAATTTCGCTGTTTACTCAACTGAAGTTGGCTTTCTTGGAATCAGAGGCAACCTTTTTTTTTACAGACAGGTGTATTTTCCATCATTAGGGTTCCCGTGGAGCTTTCTGCAAAGTTTGCAAGTGTCCCACCCAGACTGCTATTGGAGTGCTTTGCACTGTGTCAAAAATCTCCTTAGTGGTTCAAACTGGGAAAACTTATTACCACTTCCTTTCCTGACACCCTTACTTCTGGTGCAGAAAGTTTACAGTGTTCAGAAACATACAGAGAGATATGGTGCTTCTGCAACTGGAGAAAGATGCTATCTCCTGCCTGATGCTGATATTTGGATTGTGCCACACATGGTCTGGCAGTTACAGACATCTTGTAATACTTATCAGAAATCTCTGGGAAAAAAAACCAAAAAGACAGGAAAGGAGGGTGTGCTGAGAGTCAAACAAAGGTAGAGTTTATGGGAAAGTGAATGAGAGAGGGGCAAAGGAGCAATAGGAAGTTAAAACTTTGAACAAGCCCAGTCATGCCTCAGGTACTGGTTCTACTTGTCTGCTGCCTGACCACAGCCCAGTCTGCCCAGTGACTGCAGTGGGAACTGGGGTGCTGAGAAGCACTGAGCATGGGGTTTGTTTGCCGGTCGTGTTCCTGTGGAGGAGAGGTGGCCGAGACATATTGCAATGAGTGTGCTAGTCAGCTGGCAGATCTTGTCACAGGTTCATGTGCAGGAACCAGAAGTGGCTCTGGAGGGGAAACACTGATCCACGTTTGACATCTCCACTGCAGGACTTGGGAAGCAGGTGGATAGTGACAGAGGAGGATTCAGCGATCTCCGCAGCGCACGTCAAGGTGCATCTGCTTGCTGACAGGGATGGCAGAGGAGGCCCTGGCTACAGGACCAGGTATGCTCACAAGTCATTGCAGTTTAACATGATCCCCTCTTTACAGAAGAGAAATGACCCTCCCTATGCAGAACATTTGCCTTTCTCCTACTCTACAAAGCAGGATCTTTGTACAATCTGACCAAGCTCTGAGCTTGGTAAGAAGAGGCAGCGCTCAAATTAAACAGCAAACAGATGGGCACACAAGCCCTTCTCCATTTTGAAACAAAAAAAGCATAGTCCAAAGCCAATTACAAACTGAGATTAACTGTTCTGGATTTCATTAATTACATATCAATTAGGCCATCTCAGAAGGAAAACTCATTAGGAGCTATGAAGTAGAAAGGGCATTAGGTGGACACAGTCAGGAAAGACAGTTATCTCCCAGGGAAGGACAAGCATCCTGTGCTCTCTGCCATCCTCATTTCCTCAGTTTCTGCCCAAGGTTTGGAGACAACCACTATGCAATTCTGCTTTGCTCCTGCTAAAGACAGCAAGTCTCAAGTACCCAATCTGCAGGTTGTCTGAGACTTGCAAGCACCTCAACCACAAAAAACTTCTGGAGGAACTTTCCTGAGTGCAGGAAGGGGAGCAAGGACTCGGGGCTTGGTTCCCTCCAGCCTAGAAACCTGCTGAGCTCTTCAGAGCTACTGAAAAAAAAAAAAAGGTTTTGGTTTTCTCCTGACGTACTGATGGTCACAAACACAACCCTGCCAGGAAATATTTGGCCTGCTGTCTCAGGTGACTTATGCAAAATAAGTGGTCACCTTTCTCCCAAAGACAGGTTCTACTTGACACTGCATTCCTGAACATTTGTAGCCTGCCTCTCCTGCTGCAGAAATCCAGGCTCAAGGGAGAAGCTTCTGCAGTTTTATATGCAGGCTTTACCACCACTCTTTCCTGGCTCTTTCCTCACAGCTTCCTTGGAACAGACTGGCAGAAGAATTTCCAGCCCACAGCTGGCTAATCATGCACAATTAACATAAACTTGAATATAGTGAGGAAAAAAAGAATGCTGGGAAAGCCCCCTTTTCTCAGCAGCTGGATGAGGCAATTTGCAGAAAGCCTGGAGGCATGGGGGAAGCAGAAGCCTTTCATGAGGTTGCAGTCCATGTGAAAGGGCAGATGAGGGCAGTTTAGGGCAGCACTTGGGCTCCCTCATCTTCAGCACTGTGGGCCAAAGCAGGACAGCAAGATAACTCCCTGCCCAAACACCAGCCTTGCTGCAAGCTGTGCAGGGGAAAGCCCTCTGAACCAGAGAGAGGGCCAAGAGCAACATGACTTGCAGGACAACGGACAGAACCTGGATGCAGTTTCCTACAACCTCAGTCCAGCACTGCAGAGCCAGAGCATATGGGGCTAGGGGAGATGTCAGGACTGACAGGTACAGTTTGATATTTCTGGGCAGCTTCCCTCAGAGATGCTCTCCAAGCCATGCTTCCGTAGGTTTTCTTCTGCCAGCACTGGTGCTCAGCTGCTGCCCTGGGGGGTTGGTTCAAGGAACCATACAAGCAGAAAACAGATCCCTGAAAAGCGAATTGTTTTTTTCCAGGATGTTTCAGGGGCAGCAGTGCTAATGTGAGGAAAGCTACATGAATGTAGAACTACTCCTTCAGCAGGGGCTAGCTGTAGGACAGTCTGAGTTGTAATGCTGAGCTGCTCCTTTGGGCTCAATTGTCACCATCAGCTCTGCAGGCCGCTGCCTACCTAGGGGTCCTACCATGCCTTGCACCCTTGACTGGAGGCTCCCACCACACAGAGGGCCAGGACAGCCCAGCAGAAAGCTCACTCAGCAGAGAAGCAGAATGTCCTTTTCAGCCTGTCCCACCAAATGGACCTGCCTGTCACTTGGAGATATGAAGACCATTGCCCACCTGATAGAGCACAGCTCACCTCCAGTGCACAGAAACAAAACATGTTCTGGAGGAAGCTGCAGTGGATTGTGAAACATCAGCTGTGAGGTACAACATGTGAGATCTTAGATCAGTTCTTGGAATCCAGGGCCTTGTGGAGAAAGAGGAGACTAGTGGTGAAAAAGTACTGGTGAAAATAAATAGTTATATTCTTGGTACTTGGACTTCCTTCTGGACCTCACTCACTTGCCCCAGGGTTTGCCAAGAGTGGAAGTTCCCCCAGTACACAACGCTTTAGTATTCAAATGGCAGTGTCTGGTACATTGACTATTTCCAAACAGAGCCCTCCAGATGCTTACTGATTTTTGTGATGGCCGGGTATTTGCATGGGTTTTACAGCCTTGCATATTTAAGAAGGTAATGTGCTGGGAATGTAAGAAAAAAGAAAGAAGATAAAGCCTCCCTGGCTGAGAATGTGCATATACAAGGTGATGGGAAGAAGGGTATTGGGCACACACACTGTGCCAGCCCTTTCCTTTACCTAAGGGACTGCACACTGCACACATCCTGTCTCTGGCTAGTCCCTTAGTTGCTGAATGGGGAAATAAATGGAAGTAGGATGGAAATTGCATGGCTGAGCAGCAAAGGAGTGGTAGATGGACCAGCTAGCAGAAGACATGGCAGGCAAGAGGCAGTTCCTGGGGAAATCTCTCTTCCATTTAAAACAAATTAGCCCAGGCTTTTGGGTAAAGGGGAGAAGAGCTCCCCCATCTCAAAATATTAAGAGGAGAGGGAAAGGAAAATTTGTTGACAGGGTGTAATTCTACAGCATAAGCAGGGATAGTTTCTAAATATGAGAGAGAACCAGTTCAAACTGGTTTAACAGAAACTCTATGCACCAAAATCCTCTAGCAAGGACATTAGAATAACAGCGTTGCATCCTTGCCAGCAACTCCTGTCTGCTCACCTGCAGAGCTGCATGGTCCATGCAATGACCCCACAGCTCCCCAGAGCATCTACCTCTGCTGTTGAGCCTCCTCAAGTGTGCCACAAATGCCCCTTCATCCCCTAATACAGATTTGCTAGGAAGGGTTGTATGGCAAAGCTTGGGAGATGCAGCTACCAGCTTCCAAATTTGATGACAGTCTATTAAAGAACTGTTTTGGCTTGCTTTGGTTTTAGTGAAGGTTCTACTGCCTAAAGTTCTCTGATTACTGGGGAAAAAATCTCTTATTTCTTTCAAAACATAGTGTGTATGTTGGGGAGAGCAGTAGAAGTCAGCAAAAATCATCTGGGAAACTGATTCAAATAGATAAAGAGAGAGAAGCACCCACATGGTTTTTTTTTTTAAAGTCTCACTGACAAGTTTTTGGGGCTGGACTGGTGACCCCAGTAGCTGGGGCTAGCTCTGTGTAACCCATATACAACCAAAGGGAAGTAGACCCAGGGCGCAGAGCACCCACAAGAGGCTTGGGAGATGCTAAATCAATTCTCTTTTCTTCTGAAGGTTGTACCAGCTCTCCCCTGTCTTGCAGGTGGATAGGATGCTTTGAGACCTGGGAGAGTATGGTAATATGGACCATAACATTAGACCATAATATAGATGGGGAGAAAGGAACAGGACCTCACATCTCATGGAGCTCATGGAGGTTCTAACACCTCAGCACCAACTCCAGTAGTGCACAATGTCCCTGCTGCTTTGACAGTACGTTGTCCAAGGCAACACCAAGAGGGATATTAGGAGATTGCTGCCCCCTCTTGTGGACATCTCAAAAGGAGCTGGCAAACCACCCTGGACAGCTGCTCTGGCTGAACAATACCCCATACTGAATAAAAAATGCAGCAGTGCAGCCCAAAGCCCGTGGTGGAGGCAGGAGTCTTGGGGCCCCTGGGGATGCAGCTGAGGGAGGGAAGGGCTCCCACAATGCCTACATGAGGTGAACACTATCGTTTCATTTAAAGAAGAGTTTCTGGCTCGGGGAGTCCCAGCAGCTCAAATTTCTGGACCAGCGTTTTGCTTCAACTGCTCACAAATATTTTTTAACAATCCTGAAGCAGCCATCATGTGGGTCAGGTGTGTCAGGGCAGAGAACAGAGACACAGGCTCTTTGTATGCACTGAGACTTGTGGAAAAATTCCCTTCTTCTTATCGGAGTGCCTGGCTGGCTCCAGCAGGGCTCCTGATCCTCTGCATCTCCCATCAGCTGCTTGCTGTCATTTTGTATATCCTCTCATGTAGGCTGGCTCTGGGCAACTTGGAGAAGATGGTAATTAAAAGTTGGGTGGCCTCTGTAAAATCTACTAAAGCTGTCACAGGAACTGATGGTTAATTTCAAAACTCCTGTCACAGCTGGAGATTAGGACATCTTGGAGAGGCAACTATTGAATAAGGGACACAGAAACTCTGTCACACCTCAGGTGGCACCTTGCCCAGGAAACACTCACTGGTCAGTCAGGTTTCCTTGCAGAAAGGTTCCTCCATGCCCTGTTATGTGCTGCAGAATGTATCAGAGCTGCTAAAATTTCTAGAAGTGACTGTATTTCTCTGTGACTATAAGCTATTACAATAACATGCAATTCTGTACTCGATAACGAAGGGAGAGTATTTGCAATTTCTCTCTCAGTTTCTCCAAGGAGAAAAAGAAAAAAAAAGACTTTCTGGAAAGTTTTCACAGGCTATTTCTTACACAGGCACTATTTTAGCGAGCAATATTTGCTTTCCACATGGTGGACTAGACATGGTACTTCATGTACTGCATGTGCTCCATTTGGAAGCCCAAAGCATACAGCAATAGGAGCAAGTCTGGTCATTCCTAATGCTTGAAGTAAGATGGGGAGAAATGACATTCAAGATCTGTCTTTACATTATGCAGAGCTTGCACACAACACTGCTTCTTCTTTCCCTCAGCTTCAGAGCTCTTCTTTTTAACCAGAATGAACAGTTTGGCCTCAAAACCAAAATAATTTCTTCCTTAGGCAATAAATTAGGCCTGAGGGTTACAGCAACTTATCAGAAAGTTTCACCTCACTGTGGCTTTTGTGTGTGGAACAATATTCTGGCCTGCCACTGTGGAGCCATCCCTTGTTTATCAGGGTAGCTGCTACATTAATTTGCAGAGCCATTGTGCCCCAGGGAAGTCAGAGACACATGATAGTTAGCTGTGAGCTAATGCTTCCTGCAACCAGCCCAGCAGCCACACAAACCCTGTGAGGTCCCATGTGAGGTCCCCTCCAGGTTGCTGGGATAATCTCAACCAAAAACTCAGGCAAATTCTCCTTCCTGACAGTCAGAGCAAGGTGACTACACAGCTTTGCTGGTCAGGAAGGGCAAAGTGGCTCCATGGTCCTCCTTCTTCAGAGGTGAAAGCCACCAACAGGCAGCCTGAACAATGTGAAGGGGCAGTAGTTTCCCCTCAGTGAGGCAGCACGGTGGGCAGCAGCTCCTGGGGCCTGTGAGGAGCCTGGCTCCTCAAGGCATGCAAACAACCCTCTGGAAAACACAGACCTCGGTGGGGAAGGCACTGTCTGCACACACTGCAAGGACAAGGGGCAGGTCCAGACCCTGGAGCCTCCTGAACCGCAGAGCAGCTGTGGGGAACACGCCAGGAGCTCCACGCCAGGAGGAGCAGCTCTGCCCTAAACAAGGCAGCAGCTTCACACAGCTGCGTGTTCCTGGCAGCGGGGGAATAGGGAGCATGTACTCCCTGTCCAGCACAGCCAGCGCAATGGGGCAGCTCAGCTGTCACCGAACATTGTTCTTGCTCGGGCAGTAAGGCAGTGAGGTGGCTCCCCTCACCGCTGGCCCCTGAGGAGCGGGATTCTCATGTTGCAGTTTCAAACTCGGGGCTCCTGTTCCCATCTGAAAATTTCCAAGAGCTGCGATTTCCTGGGGAACAGAAGCCCTTGTGTCAGGCGGGGGCGCAGGGGCTGAAGGCAGGTGGGACTCGGGGTGGGTGGGGGGGGCAGGCCCTGAAGCTGCACGGGGGAGGGCTCAGGTTGGACCTGCAGGCTCCAGCAGGGCCGTGTCCAACACCAGAGGACACAAAGATGCGGTGTTAAGTGAAAAGAGGCTGCAAAGCACGTACCCGCCTCTCTCTGGAGACTGTCGAGAGAAGCAGCCGTGGTTTCAGGTGGCGCTCCCAGGCCAGGGGTTACCGCTGGGAGGGGGGCGGTGACCCCATCGGCCCAGCAGAGCTGAGCTCAGCAGAGCTGCTCCTGGGGCAGCGCTTCAGGAAACAGGAGGGATAATGTCTGCACTTATGCCTCTAAGTAGCTGGAGATGGCAGGATGGGAGAGCTGGTGTAGAGTGTGTGGTCATGACAGAGCAAAGCCCGCAGCCCAGAGCAGAGCGCGGGGAGAAAGCGTTTTGGCTGCAAGCAGCACTCGGAGGCCCAGCCAGGGCGGCCGGGTCAGTGGTGCAGGGCAGGTCTGCCCGGTTCCCGTACAAACCCACTGCCAATTAGCCAGTTACACCTAGCTGACTTTACATCGCAGTTCTCCAGTGATCACCTGCCCGAAGACACAGTTAGCGCTACTACTGTTTGAAGAATAGTGTCTGCTTTTGGTTTCAGACTCAAAGCCCAAACCAGTCTGACCAGCTGGAACCCAGTTTCAGGTTACACCCTGCCTCGCTCTCTAGGTGACTTAGTGGGTAATAATGTTGCTCCCAGAACACCTCATGGAGTAGTTTCCTATTCAGGTATCCATATATGTTGCATCCCCCGCTTCCAGCCCTCCCCACGCCATGGGACTGCTGCTGCAGCAGCTCTCCCCTGAGATACCACAGTCAGGGCAGATGAAAGGGTGAGAGATAGAAGGCATGGGAACCGTACCTACCCCCTCTGCGGGTCATTGCTCCTCAGACACCACTCCCAACCCAGATAAGACAAACAATTCCTTTTTATTATGAGAGTGAGCACACAAAAAAATAAATCAACACATTAGATTTATTGCATAGGCCATGATAGGCTGTGAGATAAACAAAGAGATGGAAGAAATTATATGAGGCAGATCATGAAAAGGAGGAATCTGACCAGCCCCAGGAACCCTGAGGCAGATGCCTGTGATGGGGAGAGGCATGCAGTCAGATTGCTAGTAGGCTCTGGGCCGCAGTTTCTTTCCTTTCAGCCCAGGCATCAGCCCAGGGAGGCAGGTCTCCTGCCACTGCACTTAAGAGGACCTGAGCCATGTCCTGAGCTGGGAATAGCTTCATCAGGGAGTTCCAGAACCACTCTTCCCTTGGCCCTGAAAGAGTCCAAGCATTTAAACTGAAGTCTGTACATAGATTTATGCTTCTTACACACACACACACGCGAACACGCACACGCGCGCACACACACACACACACACCGGTTTCCTCTTTCTTCACAGCAGTTTTCCAAGAGCAGCAGGCACTGGAAGTTTCGGGACTGGAGCCAGCCTCACAGATGGCAGCACATCAGGCACTTTACAAATAGCTTCTTCTGCCCCAACAGAAATCCTCAGCTCACTGAGGTACAAGCCTGGACCAGCAGACACTGCAGGACAGAACTCGGAAGCATCTCATTGCAAATGGACTACAGGAGAACACATCGGACCAGGACTGGGACCAGGGCCTCGCCCAAGTGGGGACTTCACATGCTGCCTTGGGGCCAGAGATGAGCTTTGGACCTCCCGGAGCTGGGCTGGGCTCATTTTGCATCGGGAGGGATGAGCCAGCAGGAGCAGCAGACATTAACTGGTGGTATCCAGCCCACTCCTGTGCTCTGGGAGATGCCAGGGACTCAGGTCAGGCTGTGTGATCAGAGGAAGATGCAGAAAAATCAAAGCTGCAGCTTTCCTGCACAGTCAGCAGGAAAAGTATGGATGTTTACTTCATGTGAGAATAAACAGATATTTTCTCAATGTGTTGGGGTTCAGACTGAACATTGGAAAAGCAACCAGGGAGACTCACGGAGAGAAAAATGGTGAACACGTGCTGTACACAGGAGACTGAAACACAGCAGTCAGGCAGGAAAAAGTCTAGGTGTGTATAAAACAAAGTCTAGTGACTTAAGCAGGTATTTCTGTTTCCGTCCATCTTGAAAACAGGAACTGCCAGAGAATGTCACAGAGCCCTTGGATTAGGTCTGGGTGATTATGTGAATCCCACAGACCTCAAGAGACGCACCACAACCAGGTAGATGGCTGCAAGGGAGGGTACCTTACAGAGGACTGGGAGAATGGAAGGCAAATACAAAGTTGAGTGGAAGAAAGTGACGCTGAAAACAAATTGCTGGCTTGGGTGAGCTTGCACCATTCACCAACATGAATGCTACACAGATCCAGTTCCAGAGTCCTTCAGGAAGTTGAGCAAAGTTGTGCTCCAGGTTTGAGCACGAAGAAAGATGTAATTCAGAGTTTCACTGGATTGTTTGAGGTTAGGAAGGGATGGACGTCAGAGAGCAACAGAATGCTCCCAGTTCCTCACTTTAGAGAGCAGCCATTTAGCCTAGACAATCACAAATACTAGTACTGCCAAATCAAAGCTAGGTCTTGGCCTGATGCTCCAAATGTCTTCACAGAGAACAAGTCCTTCAGGCACAGACCTGTGTCTAAAAACAGAACTCCAGAACTTTTGGGGAGTGCCCCAGTGCTGAGCTGGAGAGAGAGGCTGTAGGTCAGACTGGTTTGGTGGCACTGCTGTAGAACAGGTGCTCAGTGTCCTCTGCGGTGGAGAGGGTTGAGTTGGTAGCAGTGGTAGGCTGACGGCGGCGGCTGTTCTTCTTCCTTTTCTTCAGGAAGAAGTAGCCAATGAACACCAGGACCACCATGATGCAGATTCCGAGGAGCACAGCAATCACTACCTCAAAGGCACCTGCAGACATACGTGAACACGTTAGAAGGGATGCTCCATAAACTTTGATGCGGCAGGAATGGCTGGGAAGAAGCAAACACGAAAGCCACTGCAGAAATTGTGCTGGCAAAGAGAAAAGGCAACAGCTGGCATGACAGCAGGGTGGTCACTGCACAACCAGCAAGGAAGAAAGACGGCAACTGAATGGCACACGGGGATGGCCAAAGCACAGCCAGACTGTCTCTCCCACATGATATTTCCCATCATTTCCCAGATACACCACGCCCTCTAAAGGCTGTTCCATGACTTTGGCAGGCTTGGCCATCTGAGAACCCTAGGAATATCAAATCCTTCTGCAATGACAGCCTTGTGTCATACCTCAACAGGGAGGCCACCAAGGGGTGGTCAGAGAAGGTACGTCCTGGCTGGGACAACACCTAGGGAGTGAGCTATGGAGGATAGGCTGAGTTGTGGGAAAGTGCTCTTAGCAGTGGTGTGAGCACTTGTTCTCCAGCCAATCAAACCCCTGCATCATCAGTGGAGACAGCCAAACCTGATGCATTTGTGAGATGGTGTGAATTTAAAGGCTAAATCAACCTCTAGGATTTAAAAACAATAACCTTCATGTGGCATTTTTTAAAAAAACTTGTATTTCAACAGCACTGGGCTTTTTTAGTGCTGTAGAGAGGTTGTATCGGGCCATCACATTTCCCCACAGTCTAGCACCTGACATTATTCACATATCCACTTGAGTCTTCTTTCTTGTAGAAGTTTGTAGGCCTTATGTGAAACTGGCCTCTAGGAACAGTTTTACTTCCCATTTTTTGATGTTGAACACTGGAGCATTCATGCAAGTTGATAGAAAGAAAATCAGGAGTCTCTGTATGAGCTACTGAGTCACAGACACAGGAAAAAATGGACCACAGTTGCACAGTGCACAAAAGCATCTCTTGCCACTGCCAGCATCCCACAAATCCCACACTGTTCCCCCAGCTTCAAAAGGGATGTGGGAGAGAAGGCTACTGTTTGCAAGGAAAGACAAAGTATTTTTCAGGAAAACCAACAAGAGAGATCTGTAGGGAAAATTGTTACTCACTTAAGATAGCAGTTTGGGACTCAAATGATTCCCATCTTCGGCCAATGACATCTGCTTCTGAATCAGGAACACAAGACGGAGGGGAAAGTTTTACAAGGAAGGTTGGGAACAAGGGATAAGATAAGTTTCTGAGGAGCATATTTCCAGTGCTCTGAAGTGACTGAACACACACAGCATCCCTTCTTGACAGCCATAGTACTGAGCTCTCAGGGCAGGCTGTGAGGCCCAGAGCAGCTGAGGGAGGTAGTTTGCCTCTTAACAGATGCAGTTTGGCAGAATTCTTCCTGCTGGCCCCCAAAGCAGTATGTACCAAATATACAGTGTAAACTTTTCCCCTGTTTGTTCAAAACTTCAAGCTTAGTATGTGTCATCGAGGATTTTGTTAATTTCTCCCCTCTCACTTGGGGAGACCTGGAGCCAAGCTAGGAGGTTAAATTGTCTTCAGAGTGGATATATCATATCTCTGGCTAGTTTAGTCATCCTCCTTTGTCTCTTTTTCAACATCAGCACCCAAAATGCTTTCCAGCTCTGGGAAATGACAGGCTACATTGCAGAAAGATGCTGCAGATACACCATTCCCCATAAGCCATTGGTCGTGTCGAAGGACACCGTGGGTCCTGGCCAGGGTCTGAGAGCACAGCAGCTTTGCCTGAAAGCTCCCAAGGCACTGCCTCTTTGGGACCACAGAACTTAATCTGAAGTGATTTTCCCAGTTTGATCAGCAAAACTCCAGCCCTCACTATGTATGCTTACTTGTGATGCCTGAACATGATTTCATGCACTCTTCCTCTTGTTCAAAGTTGTTGCTGTTGCCACCACAGCCCCCGTAGGTGAAGGGGTCACATTTCTCCGAAAATGGGTTGTAGTACCAGCGGGGGATGCTCTCAGTGCATTGTCCAGTATCAGGCAAGTCCAAACAGTGGCCTGGCAAAGCAAGGCAGAGGTGCTTTAGCCCAAGCGGTGTCTTCCCAGAGCTGCAAAATTTTCTGCTCACAACAAGAGAGCACAAGCACCATGGCAGAAGAAATCCATAGCCAGAACAGTGGCTCTCAGGTCCCCACTGCTCAGTTGCCAGCTGGTCAAATTGGCAATGCCAAGGTGAACTGCCACCTGCCATAAATCCAACTAGCAAGGAGAAAAAGGAACATGAGAGCATGCAGTCATGCTAAACCCTGGATTCACTCCCCTGTGGAAATGACCTGTCCTTCCAGAGAGGCAGAAGGGAACATGAAGAGCCTGGGTACACAGAAACCACAGATCAGCTCAGGTCTCCTCTTACAACCAAGCTGCATTTAAGTGACTTGGAATATACTTTTTTAGCCCAGTCATAGGTCCACTGCCTCCACTTTAACAAACAAGGCAAAGATATGGGATTGAGCACAGACATTGCTGTGTCCTCCACACTGCTTTTGTTTGCACTATTTCAAAAAAAACTGTGCTGCAGGGTTTTGTACAGGTCAGCTACTGTGCCCAGCAAGCAACATGCATGAGACCTACTTGGATGGAAAAAGTTTAGGCAGGAGAGTGAAATCCTGCTATCAACAGCTGTCCTCAAGGTCAGAGAACAGGCCCTTGCTCATTTTGAGTACAGGGACTACCCAGATGGTCCACCTAGTTTTGGATTTATAGCGGAAAGCAGTTTTGCCATGGAATAACAGACTGAAGAAAAAACCAAAACCTGGAAGAGGTTAGCCGAGGCGCTCTGGATGGTACATACCTTGCTTATGTGTGACATTGATTTTCTGCAGTCTATTGAACTCACGAGCATCTGCAAAGGAAACATTTCATGTTAAAACTTCTCTCACCGGTTGAAAAGAAATGCCTCTGTCTATGCAGACATGGGCAGACAGGGCTTGCCTGCACATTCCTTTGCTATCACAAGCCAGAGAAAGGGAGATACCATTTGATGTTCTTAAGTATCTCAAAGCTATGAGAGGAATATGGGAAAAATAAAATACAGCAACAAGAAACTCCTCCCAATTTCCAATCCACGAAGACAAACTAAGGAAAACAAAGGCTGCTTTCTTATTTTTGTTTTTCATCAAGAAGTATGGGAAAAGTCACTCCACGTTTTAAGAACTATGAAAGAACACTAGTGCAGAATATAAGTGAGGGCAAGAGAGATGAATCATAGGCTTGCAATCTAAAAAGACAACAAAATGCCCACATATAGGAAAGAGATTATGGGAATTCAGAAGAGGTGAGGAGGGATGGAAGAAGGGAGGAGATAGTGTGGATTTGGGCATCTCACCACTATTCATTTACATTAGCGTAACAGGATGTTAAGGGGACTGTGCCACTGGACAGACTTGGAGAAATCATGGTTTCCTTTCCCATCTCCCAGCTCTAAGAGAGCAGGTAAGGTCATTCAGTGGGAAAAATATTGGAAGGGGAGAGAAGGACAGGCCTGAAGTCTTACAGATAGGTGCAGAGAAGAGAGTCAAAGCATATTTAAGAGGCAGGAAGCATCACAGAAGGAAGGCCATCTCTTGCAACCAGCAGAGATACAGGAAATGGCAGATCCTGCAAATGTAATTCTGTGGAAAGAGACAATGCAGGGTCAGGAGATAAGAACAGAAGACACCACAAAGTATGGACTCAGCACCTGTAACTTACATTGGACCCATTCCTGGGCAGATAGTAAATTGTCTGAGCTAGAATTTAAAGTACTTACATTGTTCACAGTACATCTCATCTGATTCATCAGCACAGTCGGGAGTTTCATCACATTCCAGATAGGCATCAATGCAGCAACCATCCTTGCATCTGAAGAAGGGGGCCTGACAGTTCCCATTGCATACTGCATCAGAAACAGTTCAGATAGCTCATTAAAATTCATTGTTTCTCCCTGCCAGATGCTTTACGAAGGACTTAAAAGCTGCTGATAGGGCTGGCAAACAAGAAACAAGGCAGATTGGTAAAGGTCTCTCCTCAGTGCCACCCTAGACTCAAAAAAAAAAAAAAAAATCCTGTTTATAAATGAAACATTGCTCTGGAAACAGCCACGTTTCCTCTCAGAAAGAGGTACATAGCAGGTGGAAGAATATGGAGACATTGCCCAAGCATGGGGCATTAAATTAGGAAAGCCAAACTGAAACCTGCACACTGGGCTGCAAGAGCTTCAAAGCTCCAGAAGTGGTCCCAAGTGCTGAGTACTATGTCCAGTTCTGAGCTCCCCAGTGACAAAAGACATAGGCATACTAGAGTAAATCTCAGCAAGAGCCTGGGGCACAAGACCTAGCATGAGGTTATGGAGAAGACAGAAATTATAGAGGAGACAGACTCATTTTGGAGCACAGTAATAGGATGAGCAGCAACAAACAGGAGTTGCAACAAGGGACAGCAATGCAATATAAGGAGGAAAAATTATAATGAGGGTCCTCAAACATTAGCACAGTTTGACCAGACAAAGTGTAAAATCTCCTTTTTCAGAGATACCCAGAACTGGACTGGATACAGTCCTGAGCAACCTAATGTGACTCAAAGCAGGACCTGCTTTGAGTAGTGGGTTGCATCAGATGACCTCTAGAGGTAATCCCCAACCTAAATTATCCTATGACATGAAAGTGAAAGGCTTGGCAAAGAAATTAGTCTCCAGTGCCTCACTTTCCACACTGAGTCCTAATCAAAAGCCACAGGAATGGACATGAGACACTCAGCCCAAGCTTGCAGTAGGATTACACTGTCATATGGGAGACTCACCTGGCTGTTGTCGCCCACCAACAGAACCTGAGGAGACAAGGGGAAATATAAAATAAAATAAATTTACTACCAGATCATTTTGTTAGCTTAAGATCAGCTTTATATTCCCTTCATGTATCACATTGAGAGGAGCATATTTTCTGGAAGGAAGCTCTGGATTATGGAGGTGAAATATAGATGCCCACCACTCAGAGACCTAGATGAGTTGTACCCACGTGAGGCAGGCCTGGAGAAGCACAGGGGAACTTCCCACAACAAGCAAGACAATTTCCAAATTGTCTTTCTTTTCCAAGGCTTTAACCTCCGTCTTAAGTTGTGCACTGCAATAGGCCAGGCAGAGGCTCAGCCCATTTATCTGAGCAGCACTAAATTGTTCTCAACGGTTTGAAGGTGCCAAGGAGGGAGATTAATTTCATTTCAGGAGTGAAACACTTCTGGCCCCCAACTGCACAAAGCTGCTCTCTGAATTTAGGTTTCAGATGTGACACAAAGATTTGGTGAGGGCTTCTGCAGTCAGAGGATTAGCAGGGACAGTGTCTAGTGCTTCAGGAGCTGGGTCAGATACATTGGCAGCTTAAGACAATGCCTATCCATAATTAACCCAGTCTCCTCAGCTTACTGGGCACTAACTAGCTGCAGTACCTGTCTGCAGGGTCATCCCAATCCTACGAGAAAGAGGGGGCTGGATTTTTGAAGGACTCACCTCTGACATTCTTGCAGGCGAGCTCACACTCCTCTTCCCGTAAGTAGTTATTCTTGTTGGGCTTGCACCCACCAAAAATGAACTCCTCACACTGCTGAAGGCTCGGGTTGTAAAACCAGCGTGGAAAAGATCCTCGACACCAACCCACCTTCTTTGGAGTCAAACAGTGCTCTATCAAGAAAGTTAACAAAAAAGAGCCTGGGGTTAGATTAAGTCCTTTGGAAGATTTTCTGTTTTGTATATGTGAAGGCAAACAAAATCTTCCAAAGGACATGTCTGAAAGGTTTATAAAATCTTGACCAACATGGAGAAGAAGAGTAGGGAATCATGAAATGCATTTTTTTATATGAAAGGCAGGGTCACAAAACCAAATTAGAATGTGCCATATCCATAAAACAAAAGGAGCTCCATCTCCACACAGCACATAGTTAAGCTGTGAAACTCCTTGCTTCAGGAAGTTGCTGCTTTTCAAAGATTACATGAGGTCAAAAAGAGATTCATACATGGTTATAAAACACAAAGACATCATCATCTGCTTAAAAAAATCTCCCAGCTGCAAAATCCTTGGGGATTAGTCAAGCATAGTAGAGATTTACTGATAGCATGTCAAGTTCTTGCACACTTTGCAAAGTAGCAACCTCTGCACACTGTTGAATGCAGTATATTGGAGTTTGGACAGACCATTAGCATCACTTGGCATGGCTGTTCTTATATTTTTATGGTACCTGAGTAGGAGAAGACATCTCCTGCTTAGCTACTAGTCAACCATTTGTCCAAGAACTCCTTACTCCTAATACACCTATAATGCTGAACACTTTCATCATTATACAAAGCCATTAAAGAAGAAAATATATATAAATCCAGGGATACATTGAATGTCTTGCAGACGACTCCACCTACCCTACAACCTAAGGGCCTTCACAGCAAAACTACAGAGTCAACAAGACCTTTCATGTTCTCCTGTTTTGCAACCTCAACTGCACCCAAAGCTTCATCCACTCTGGTGTCACCCAATAAAGGGCAATGACAGGCAGAGCAGATGGGGTTACTGCAGGCCCCATCTCCTCCGAGAGGATGCGAAAACCCCAGAACAGATCACTAGGAATGCAGAGACTTTCCACTACTGGTGCAGGCTTTTACTGGGAAAAGCTGACATACAAGTCCAGTCTCTTGGTTGTGCTCTTCTCCCATCTACCCCTCTGAGAAGAGCACTGATTATGTCAGAGCAGCACCCAGGCTCAGGGACTCCAGGTAGATATGTGTGGGCTCAGGCTCACCTTCTGTCTGCTCAGAGCTCAACACTATGATGGTGATGTTGGCGAAGTCTTGCTGTTGTGCAGTGTCCGTGACAGTAAGCTGGAAGACGTAAGTCCCCACCTGCAGGTTGGAGATTTCTACCTGATCTTCTTTGTGCTTCTGAGAATGCAAAAGAAAGGCTTATGTTGGAGAAAAGTACTTCTAAGGAAGGAGTGCCTGAAGCCATGCAAGGTCCATGTTCCTATATTAGGGAATAGGATGCTTGGATGGAAACCTTCAAGCAGATGTCTGGCATGAAAAATGTCTCAGTGCTACACAGTCCCCCCAAACCCATGGACTGGTACCCAGCTGGAATAGCAGAGAGAAAAAGTATCACAAGCATAATTAGATATTTCGTGTTTTGGGGCATTGTGAAAGCACAAGAGAAAATAAAACTCTGGAGAGGATGAAATACCTGTAGTTATTATTTTACTTTTTAAAACTTAGAACTTCTTACGAATAACTTACTTAGTATATGAGAAATAAGGTAGGTGTATTCAATTGTTTTGTCAGAAGAGAAAGCTACAATATTATTGACAGAAACTTTTTCTCTATATTTACAACAGAATTGGGCCTTCATTTCCACGCTATCTCTGGTTTTGATTAGTTTTCAAGAGAACACAGACTTGCCGCATATCATTTAATATAGTTAATATAGCATAATATTAGGGGATGCTCCCCTCCACAAAAGTTGCTTTGGTTGGGTTAGGGCAAAGAGAAAAGGAAAGGAGCACTTGCTGAATTACACAAACCCCTTGGCACTCTACAGTTAGTCACCGCTGATGTTCAGAATCAGTGGTGGGCCTGACATACTCATTTGCTAATTCTTCCAAAAGATGCTGCAAGAACTCCATTATGAACTCGGTGGCTTTCCAAAGCATTTTTTGCAGAAATTTAAAAGAAAAAATTTGCTCTTTTAAAGCTACAGTTCACTTTTAACATCTATCAGTGTCTAAACCCCAGAGATCTTGGATCCAGACAGGAGACATGAATTCTGCTCCAGCTCAGATAAAACAGGAGGAAGAACTTACACTTTAAAGAGAGGCAAAGTCCACGAAAACCCCCAGGGGAACAGAAGCAGAGCCTGAGGCTGGCTTATTCAGAGACAGAAGAGAAAATGCACTGAAGTACACAGAGTAAAACTAAGAGAAGGCTCTTCACTGAACTACAGCAGCTTGGGACCAGAGGCAGCTCTTGCATGGAAGCTGTGCCCTCTCACCTGCTCCCACCCAGGCAGGTCAGGTTGGGTTAGGCTTGAGGAAGGCTTGAGCCAGCATCCTGTGCAGGGAGCCTGAGACTTGATGAGGCCAAAAACGCCACTTCCAAGTGATGTGTGAGAGGGGAAGGGCAACCACAAGGAGTGCTCTATAGTTTTTGGGAACAGGCTCCTGGGACTGGCCTGAAGAGGAAAGGTCAAGGTGACCTTTAAGTCAGGGCTCTGACTGACCAACCTAGTGCAGACCACAGGTGACACTGAGCAAGCTGCTTATTTCCTGCAGCTCCCTACCTTCATCTCCACAGAGGGGTCACCAAGGATCTGTTTCCATTCATAGCTGACTATCCCATGGTCATCTGTGCTTTCTGTGCCTCTGAGCATCACTGGCTCCCCCGGCTGTACCCTCATGTCCTTGACAGCACGGGCTATTGGAGGATGGTCATCTGCAGAAGAAACGTAGAACAAGGCTTGGGTAAGAGGCTGAAGGGTCCAGTCCTTGTCTCCATTACAGGAAACAAGGGAGGGTGATTCTTCCAGGCTAAATCAATCCAGACTTCAGTTGCTGAAAGAAAAACACTTATACAGCTGTGCTCCTTGCAGCGTGAGCAAGAAACAGGCTAAGTACCGTTATTATTGCCCTCACTAATTTAGTAAGTCCCCAACCCACCATGGCAGTGTCTTTGAGCCAGCTGGCTCCCTGGACACTTCTGTCCACAGGAACCACTATAAGAGGATGGCCCTGTGGCTACAGCCACTATGCTTCTGAGTGTTGGACCACATCCTCGCAGAACAGCACGGAGCAATCTCCACCCTTCACTTAGGGAGATGGCCTGATGTGGGTGTTGAAGAATGTGGAACTGACTCTCATCATTCCTACCACCATCTCTAAGCGCTATGTTAGTGTATTTAGCCAGAGCTACACTATGCAGGACTTGGATGGGAAATATTTCTCTTCCAGCTCATCTTCCACCCTGCTCTCTGAAATACATGCCTTTAAAACAGCACAAAGACACCATTGATGAGGTTGTTATTTTTGTACGATTCCATGGATTAGCTTACCAGCAACTTCCACAATCTATTAAATGCTTTTCCAGACTGTAAGAACAAGAGATGAAAACTGATCCCTGCCCATGCCAGCAAGAACAGCCTATGACACCATTGAGCCTGACTCATAACTGCTTTTGGCCCGAACGTCTCTGATCGCAGGCTTTGTGCATAGGCAGCCCATAAAACTCCACCTGGTAGCACCTGTACCAAGTCCAAGACTCAGTGTTCTAGTTCAACCTAAGTCTTTTGTAAAAGCACCAACCATCATTTAAAAGCCAGATAGAAATCACTCTGCCATTACACTGTTATATCGACTGTAACTGAAGGAGAGGATTAGTGTCCAAACCCCTTAGAAAATTATTCCATTAGCTGATTATTTTCACTGTTGCAGACTTGCTCCTAATTTCCTGTTTGAGTGTATCTGGATACAGATCCCAGCTGCTGACTCTTGCTGCAGTCTACTAAAGGGACATTTAATATAAGGCATATGTACATTAAAACAGGCCACTTAGTTCTTTTGTCACCTTGTACACACCACTGCAAGCTCTGGAAAGTGACACCTTCCTGCCATTCCTGCTAGGCAAACGCCAGGAGCCTGCCAGGGATAAAGGCAGCCTACTCCCTGCCACTGTCCTGCCAGGGTGAGCCCAGTAGGTGGGTGCAATTGCATAAGGAAAAGACCAGTTTTTCAACAACACAGAGGGTGATCCTTAACTCATGACTCCAAATCATGTTTTTCCTTGACATTTTTAAGCATGTACACTTTAAACAAAAAATTGCAGGCCAAACATCTAGTTACTCTAGGTTGTGGGTTCCATGACCAAGTAAAAGCTCAGTTCTGTTCAATGGGTCAGCAACTTCTCCAGTTCTCATTTCTGGTTAGCAAAATTTACTGACTCTCCTCACATCCAGAAGAAGAGTCAAGACTATTTCTTTATCTGTGGTGACTGCCAAGGAGTAATGCTCACTAGAAATTAAGGATTTACTTTTCAAGTCTATCCCTTTCCTCCTTAGGATGCCTGAAACATCAGTAACTTTGGAGTGTTTCTGCCACACTGACTGCATGAAGCCTACCTTGGCAACGTGGCTGTTTTCCACCTGAGCTTCAGAACTAAGTGCAGACTGAGCCAGAGGGAGTATCAGCAAACTGCTTATACAAAGAAGACTCTACATTCAGTTTGTTTTGCTCTGAAAGTCTGTAGGAAAAATGAAAGTTACCTTTGCTGAAATGCCCTTTAGACCATGGAAAGTTTCTGCTGTAAAACTCTGTAATTAACAGGGAGGTTAAAGCTTTATGATGCTGTCTGTAGCATGCTCTTTACCATGAAATGTGCTCCTGGAGTCACATTGTAAGCGACAATTTCCATTTCCATTTTTATAACATATCACTAGGGGAATATCTTTATGATTCCAGAGGAAAGCTTGATAGAGGAAATCCAAATTGCTTTAAAAAGTTATACTACTCACACTGTATTCACGCCTGAGATCCTGATTTTCGCTTTTTAAAAAAGCTCATGCTGTCAGTTGCTTGTCTGGCTTCACCTCTAACGGGTGAACTTGAACCAAAATTGATGGGGGAATAGGAATTTAAAAGATAATAAATTTCTACAAGGGCTTCAAAAGTAAGCACCTAAGTCGGGGGAGAGACCCCAGCAGAGACCTTGCTATGCAAACCTGCAGGCACCAGTGAAATCCCATGGAAGAAGGTATTTGCAAAGCTCACAATTTGGAGGTTTTCTCTTTTGGAACTCAGATATTAGCTTTTGCCCTTGAGATCTATAGAAAACCAAATTTCCTCCATTTCTGAGCTCATGCAGATACACCCTGAGTAGCTGAGACTACAAAGCAATGCTTAAAAATACCTCATAATGATTTGAGGTTGTCACTAGAAAGAGCTAGAAAGCTTTCTCGTGGTGACTGAGGGACTCTTACAGCCCACTGCTGACTGCCTTTGCAGAAGCAACTTGCAAACGCGACAAGTGTGGCTTGCACTGGGGACATTGAGGCACTGAGAAGGGAAAGACCTCACTGGGGACAAAAGCCACTGCTCAAAGCCACTGACCAGGCCAGGAGCAGACAGGAGCAAAAATGAGGCCACCCAAATTCCAGCATCCATGAGACACAGGACCTTGGAGATTTCAAGCATCAGAACCTGTCTGCTGCAAAAGCAGGTGGGCATCAGTGTGGCTCTTCCCACAAATGCTAAAGCTCTGCTCTGGAATTGCTTCCAGGGAAGTCACTCAAAAGTGAACAGCCCTCTCACCCATCCACAACAGAAAACTCTCCATTTCCATGGGCAGAGGTAATGAAGGATGACACTGCTGCCACAGTATTAATTTGCCTGAGGTGAAAAGAGAGAGAGGGAAAGGGAACAAGGCAACACAATGTAGTGCCTGGTGAAAGAGAAATACAGGCCCTTTCTTTAGGGCTTCATACTGGCTGGGCAGCAAATACAGTCATGATAAAGCCATACAGTTTTCTAACAACTCATGCACAGCCAAGCAGCTCTCAGCATTAGTTTCTAGGTTTCTGTAGTGGTTTGTAAGTGGAGCACACAGTAGGTCAACTTAACCTCTCTAAAACAATACAGTATGACTGAATGAATTATATTTCAGAATAACATAAGCTGCTGCTGCCACTAGGTTCCCTCCATCCTTCCTCAGTGTGGGAAACCAGTCCTATTTGCTTTAGCAGGCAGAGGGAAAGACTCTCCCACAAGTATTTGTGCCATTTTAGTAAAGACTGGTTTGTACCTCCAGTGTCTTTAAGGAGACTGAAGCTCTGGAGACAAGACATGATGTAGCCACTTCAGTAAATGCTGCATGACAAACACTAATTTCACAGCAAGTGGAGTGGAAGCTGCTCATCACCCACTCTGAGCATGTAGCTGGACCACCTGGTCTTCCAGGACCCTTCCAGCACACATTAGCCTCTGAATCTATGGTATGGTTACTGAATGTGCAACTTCCCCTCTCCTGGCCTGAGCTGGAGGATGAGCAGCCAGCTCACGACTGAACAGCATCACCTGTCTCAGTCCCAGCTGTGATACCAGTGCTGCTCATTTTAGTTGCACTGTTCCCACACAATGGAAATCAGCATGGGACCAAATATTTGAGGAGGGATAAGCTTCAGTCTTGGGGAGATCTTCTTTTGGAATGTATTACCGAAGCTTTAGCCTGCAAATCTCCCTCCACAGTGAGGCAGGAGAAGACATATCTGATCAGAACCCTGTGGCTCCCAAGCATTTCCCGTCTCCCACTCACAAGCCCTGGATTCAACAGGAGGAGGAGAGTGTCACCAAGCATTTCACAACAACCACAAAAGGTTCTGTTCAAGAAATGGACAAAGGTTCAGGGAGGTTATTTTCCAGTTTCACACCCAAAACTGGTTTGCCTAGACCAGAATAAGCTGGGCTAGTTACTTAAACACTGGGCTCCATTACTACGAATAAAGTGCATGGTGAGCCTGCCCCTCCCAGATGAGCCAGGCAGAAAACTCGCACCAAAGTTCAGGCTGAGGAATCATTTAAGAAGATAGTGCCTTTTAACAATAACATCAGAGACTTCAGGCTGTATGCTAGCTGGAACAGGCAAGAAATGGTGTCAAGCTGTCATCACCAGCTTACAAAGAACTCAGAAGCTCTTGTTCTCCAAAATACTGAAAATATATTCTGAAGATGTGCAGAACCCAGATTTCAGCTGTATTCATTGTTGCCTGTACCCATAGGTTTTTCTGAAGTCATAACACTGTAAGAGTGGCCACAGTGGGTTAGAGCAGGTACCCCTGTCCCTGTGTTCAGCTGCCAACAGTCATGCTGTGGAGGTTTGAGCAAGAGCAAGAGCACTGCAAGAATACACAGTGCTTTCCCTGTAACACTCTCACAGCTTCAGCTACATCCATCAGGCTCCAGAAACACTACAAGATTAAATTTGCCCATTTAGAAGCCCCCAGCTGTGCGCTTCCTTCCAAGTGTTACCTAATCTCCTCCTAAACATATATAAACCTCTTAATTCAACAGGTCTGCTCCCTGCAGTAGTAGTAGTAGTGTGGGTCTTACTACGTGTGACTTTTTTGTTTAATGTCACCCATTGGGATCACTAACTGGATATTTCATTATTCACTAGAAAAGACATGCATTTAATTCGTATCACGGCAGAGGATGTCTGAAGAGTGACACAGGTAAAGGCTCCTAGGACACCTGAGAGCAGTACATACAGGAAAGGAATGCATGACAAAGCAGTAGATAAGATTCCTGCAGACCCTTAGAGCCAGAATCAAGGGGCTGACCATAACCTGGGCTCCAGAGCAGTCACAAAACTTCACATTTCAACAGTGATACAGCACAACAGCAGGAAAACTACAGTTTTGTGTCCAGTTCAAAACCTGGGCCAAGATTTTTTGCCTATAAACATTTGGGAGGAAGACCTGAAATGCTGAAAACAGCTTCCTTTAACTCTTGTTTCACCTGGCCTCTTCAGGCATCCCCAAAAGGCCAGAAAGCAAAAATGCTGTAGAGCTTCCTTATGCTGCCAGGCGGACACGCTCAGTGCCCAGAGGCTCCTTCATCTGGCCTCCTGCACCTGCCCCATTGTGCCCTTCCCCTTTCCCCCTCAGTGACAGCCAGCCATCCACCCTCCTGTTCAGACAGGTCCTGCAGGGACCAAATTCCAGCATGATGGCTGGAGGGGCTTAGGGTTTTGTTTTGGATTTTTTTGGTTTGTATCTGAATCAAAATGGAGATATGCATTCTGAAGTGCTTCATCAACTGCTGTGGGGAGGAGGACCTAGCTATTTCTCCAGTAAGGTATCTCCTTCCCCTGCTAGCCCTCCAGTGTCATTCAAGGTGATTCAGAAAACCTTTGGTATCAAAGACGATGCCTAAAAATTTCAGAGAGGAGGGAAATGCATTTCCATCAAAGCACAGCATGAACATGGCACCCCGATCCAAATACGCAGCAATGAGCTGCCCAGTGTCTGTCCCTACAGCTGGAGACCTGCCTGGCACTCAGCACCCTCCGGGGGTCAAACACGGCTGTAGAACACACCGAGCCCCTCCTGCACTCGCAGAAGTCTGAGGCATAAGCCCCACGTGAGTGAGGAGGGGCACGGCCGCCCCCAGGCAGAGTAACCCGAACTGCATTTCTGGAGTGCTTTTCACATCTCACTGATAAGCCCTCCTGGGTCTTCCTGCTCCACCGCCACCATCCCAGGATCTGTGAAAGGAGCACTAGGGATGGATTGCAAGGCAGCAACTGCATATTGGTGGCTGGGGTGCTGCAGCTCGGTGCCATCCTTTAGCAAACATGTCACTGCTGGTCACACAGAGAGGTCGGTGACCCTGGGACACTTTCCAAAGATCCGAACACATGGAATGCCAGACCCTGGGACCAGTCAAGGGAGGAGGGGCTTGCAGTCTTCTTGTATGAGGCGCTGGTCCACAGAGGTGAATTGCTCAACAGTACATTATATTTTAATCTAATCTTGTGAAATCAGGATGTACTGGAGATTATGCATTCCCTTTTCTTCCTACAACAGAGCATATAGGAGTTTAGACAGCTCCCAGCATGCCACCTCCAGTCTTGAGGATGTGGCCTTCAGTTCCTCCCTAACTGCAGCTCCAGTGAAAAGGATTTTGAGCCTAGAATGGAGATGCAGAAGAACTACTAAAACACCGAGACACATTTACCAAAAGGCCCTAAAATACAGTAGGAAGTCACGATTAGGGACAGAGGACCAGGAGGACCACTTCTGCCACAATGCTGTTCAAACCAGCAACACCCAAGGGCTGCTTCAGAGAAGTCGTGCCCTGCTGCAAACCCCCCCCATTGCTGCTCAGGATGGAGAAGTGCTCAGTGTGGGGTTTGGTGCCATTTCCTACCTCCAGCACCCACAAGACCTCAAGCTGGCACATCCCAGCAAAAGATCAAAGATCTATTCAGCTCACATGGTTGAGCTCAAGCACTTGCACCCACCTGGATGCTCTCCTTGCCATCTTCACAGATCCTTTCCTTCCCACAGCTGGGCTTGGAGGGGATGTGAGGAGGATTACCCATAGAGATATCCCCTAACAGCCCTGCCCAGGGATCAACAAATAATAAACTAGTTATGGTTGCCAAAGACCCATCCAGGCTAGAAACATGCCAGCTTTGATAGGCTTCAACCAAAACACTGAAGGAGGGAGCAAAGGAGGAACTGTTGTGTTTTTAGTGTTTCTGAACACACTACAAATCTTTGGAGGCAGCAGAGTGTGTGGCTGGTGGCCAGCTTTAGATTAGTTCATTTTCCACCTGGCTCTCCGTGTCCAGCTGCAATGTTTTAGAGCAGGGAAACAGGGATTGGGGAAGAGAAACCCACCTCCAAAGTGGAAATTTTATAACCAGCCTCCCCCAGCTACTCCTCTCCCAGGAGCAGGAACCAGCCCCAACAAGCAGAGCAATACTGAGACACCTCACCATCCAGGCTGCTGTTAAATAAAGGTAAGTGGATTGTATCCTGCCTCCAGCCCCTGAGTAATTAAGAGATTAATACAGGCCTTTAGAACCTGGTGATGTGTAGATTTTTAGAGGATTTCACTTTCCAACCTCAAAGACCCAAGGGAAGGGAGAAAAAAATAATATCTTTTTCTCGACATTGTCAAGTAGCAAAAAGTCAGACTTTGGTAATCACACACTCCACCTGCTTGAAACAGATTAAAGAGTGATTCCCTATTAATTTACTACTAGGTAAACTGAGGCACAGATCTTAAATGAGTATCAGGGTTTGGGAAAACCTTTGTGGCAGAGGAAAATACAAAAACACCGTTTTTAGCCCGACTGTTTGGCAGCACTGCTGCACATATGATGGCTGGAGGAGCTGGCAGCAAGTAACCATTAATACTCTTCCAGACCCCGTTTGCAGGGACCCATTATGGGCACCTTACCACTAGATCTGTGATTCTGCATTGCCAGGTAGGAATCGTACACGTCCTTCTTCAAAAAGTTGAGAAAGCCGATCTTCCTGGCAAACCTGCAGACGAAAGCCTTCTCATAGAGGCAACTAAGGAGAAAGCAGCCCTGGATGTGGTCTTCCTCCGAGCCCGGGCCCTGCTCCACGAGAGCCAAGTTACAAGCGGGGTCCTTACAGCAGGCTCTCACGCAGTCCCTGCTCCGATGCGCCATGGGGGACGACAAGAAGGTGGCTCCGTTCTGGACGGAGGCGTCTGTATCCAGCACCCAATCCGGCAGCCCCGCCGTAAAGTCCTCCAGGCACATTTCACCGAAGGGTTTTTCCTTCTGCCCTTCGCCGAAGTCCAGCACCAGCACCAAGCAGACCCAGGGCACAAACCATGGACCCGGACTCCTCCTGGCCATCTTGGCGCCCCGATTCTCACTGTCTTCAGACTTCAATCCTTTCCTAAAGGAAGGGAGAAGACACATAAAGCTAAGAGGGACGGTGTTCAAGTGCATGCCAACTCGGGGCGAGAGGGAGCCGGAGCATGGCCGAGGCTGCGCTCTGGATTCCGCCTCGCCCCGAGGTAGCCGCTGTGTCCCCTGCCCCTGCACCTCCGTCCCAGGTATGTGCTCTCAGGCCCCCACCTGGGCGCTCTCGGTGAAGCTGCTGCTGGAAGCGAGGTGTCCCCGCCGCCCCGTTGTGCCTTCACCCCTCAGGTGCGCCTTCAGCTGCGTCCAGCGGAGACAAAGGCACGGCGAGCGCAGGAAGTGAAAACCAACTCCCGGA
>VYZT01001335.1:135255-173979 GCA_013400735.1 Pomatostomus ruficeps | reverse complement strand
GTTCTTAAACAGTAGTAAATTGTACTTGGTTTTAGTTACATTTTGGCTGTTCGCACCCTAGACCACAAGGATAGATTAAAATCAATGCTTGAAAAAAATTTTTACTAACATCTTCCAGTTAACCTTGCTGTTTCTCAGCAAGACCACTAGCATAAGTATGCAGATACTATCTAAGAATGTTGCTTTAAAGTAACTTTGCTCTCTTGATTATACCAAGATAACTCAATGTACGAAAATTCAAGTGCTTTTCTAATTTGAATTCTTGTTGGAGTGGAGCTTACATTTGATAATTCACATACAAAACATTTTGAGAGGGAAAGAAAATCTCATTGTCCCTCATGACTTGCTACAAAGACATGAGCAAACAAGCTGAATCTCTTTCTGGAAGATGCCAAGCTGTCTTTTGTCCTTGAACAGCTATGACTGAAGCTGATCTGGCCTGTCAGGAATTGATTGCTTACCAGTATCTTTACTTGTTTACCAGCTCCTTTTTGAAGACAAGGGTAGGGACTAAGCAACACAGCTAAGAGTGCACTGCCCACTTAAAGGTCATGCCGCATTCCTCTTTCACAACACAGATTCAGCTAGGTGTGCTTCCTTCAGACAGCCGATCCGGATACCCCTCTGCCCCTCCTACATGGAGTTCACCGAGGTAACAGCTACAATGGTAATGGCTTTTCAGGGGAAAGTGATTGGGCTACTACTAAAATGGCCCATTACATGCAGAAAGTGCAGCAGCCACAAAAATGTCCATTAGTAGTGCAGGGAAAGCAGCAGCATATGTCTGTATGACTGAAGAGACTCTTCCATGTATGACTATGATCTATTTCAGGTAATGGGTTGGGTGCATTTCTGGATTCCTTGGGGTGGCCCCACAGAAACCAATTTGGGAACCTAAATAAACTGCTTCCGGCTGCAACCTGCTCCATTACTACTGATGTGAACAGGGCAGGACTTATAAGACAGGGGCTGCCTAACTGCAAGGGAGCTCCAAGTTTGGCTGTGGCCGATGAAGCATCCCAAATGTTGCAAGTATCACACCAGCTCATACTAAGATACTTAAAAAAACAGCAGCTGTAAATCAAGAAATAAAATCACTGCTAACTGCTTGCAGAAGACACAGGCTGAAGCCCAAAGCAGGGGATCAATCTTAGGAGAGAAGTAAGAACAGATAGTTGCACCTCCCCCTGTATATGTAAAACATGAAGGATTTAACCTCAGACAGAACCTGCGCTGTCTTACTATCAGACTAATCACCCATGTCAAACAGCAATGAAAAAGTCTCACTCCTATGATAACATAAAGAAAGAACAGCATTTTGTTTTAATTTTTAAGACTGCAAGCTCTTCAGGGCCGTAACTTACTTAAATTTTGTGTAACACAGGGTTAATTGTGAACTCTTGCATCAGAACAACTCAAGTAATTTTCCCATCTACCTGTCCCAAGGAGACAGGCACTGGTGAAGCAAGGGCTGTCAGGAGAAAGAAGATCCTCCACAAAAGTCAGGTTTTGCCACCCCTTCCTAAGAAAAGGTTTTGATGCCACTGCTCGATACACTTGCCATTTTTAGTGTGTTAACCTTAAGTATTACTATTCTACACTGTTTGAATCACGTTTCTACTGAAAAGTCTGGTCTAGAGCAGCATGTGAGCAGAAACCCACCTTCAACAGTGGTTTAATTCATTTGCTGACCAGAGGTGACAGAGGTGCAGACAAACATTGTTTCATCACTTCACCTCGGAGGCACTGACCTTAAAGCACAGGGCATGGCAGACAGCTGGGAGTGGCAGTGCCAAACCAGACAGGCAAGATTTATTGGAAATTCCCTGTCAAGGGCAAATCCTTTATTTTGTTGCAATTGCAATTTGTCAACCTTAGAGAGCTCTCTCAGAAGTCGCATTATTTGGAAAGAGCTCATCCTGATGGAATAATAGAGCCTGTTTACAGCAAATTTAGTTGGGTATTTGATGCAGTTCTGGGTGTTCTGGGCACTGGCAAGTGCCACTTGCATCTGGATTGTCTCCCAGGAGGGATATGGACATATGTAACTGAGCTTCTCTCATAACCAGAGAAAGAGCATCACACAGGTAATATCTTTATCCTACCAGGGGACCAAATAATAAACAAAGTCAAATCCTGCTTTCTGACCAAGACACAACTCTTTCAGACTGATATGTTGCTCTTACAGACCACATGACCTAGGCACAGCCACTGCAGGCCACAACACTGTATCAATAGCAGATTACCTTTTCAAAGGATTCTTCAAGTCAGTGAGCAACACTGCCGCACATCTTTTCCAGACACGCCACAGCAACATTTTTTGACGACTTCACTATTCTTCATTTCTTTCCCTAAGCCACTTGACACTAGGACTAACATACCATTATAAGAAAGCAACACTTTGTAAAAGGCTATCAGGCATTTTCAGGAGAGACTTTAACCACAGGCCTCTGTAAATAATTTTTATTATGCTTTGAAAGTTCTCATCACACACGTGATCACAATGCAGACATTTTTCTCAGTGCAAAGTGCTCTGCTGCCTGTTGAACCAGTGTATAAGCTGTTAGTAAAAGCAGGAAGTTGTTTATCAGTCAGTCAGTACTGCCTTAGACACACATCTTTACTGCTACCCACATTGCTTTACCGTCTGTATTTATGGACTTGTATCCATCTCCTCATATCAAGTCCTCATTTATCCCCAGGCATGCACAGCAAACCCTGCACTTCTCAGGTGTATTTGTGAAGACAGAGTCACATGCCCTCCAAGCCTGTCTCAGATTACAGCACACCCTTTAACTGTCCAAAACATCACCCGTTTTGGCTGCAAATCCACTTGGATTCTTCCCATCTGGCCAGTTCCTCTGTTCTCCTATTCTCCAGCTCCTTTTCTGCCCATGAAGGGTGCGATCACTTCTGTTTGCAAGGAAGATGATAGCGGGAGGTGTGGTGGTCCTTCAGATCAAACTCGTCATGGCCTTCCCTAAGAAGCAAATACAAAGAGCAGTCAGAAGTAAATACTCAGGTCAGGAACCCACCCTTAGCCACTGCACAAGGTATCTCCTAGCAGTCCTTAACCAGAAACTTAACCCAAGGGCTGGCTGTCAGGACCCGACTGGCAGCCATGTGGACTAACTACTTAAGATATTTGCTTTCAACAGAAATTTCTGAGGTGCTTTATGGGAAGGTCTGCTCATCCTTATCAGCTGGATTTGAAAATGACAACAGGTCTTTCTGTTTCTTTCCTTCCTGAAGAGATTCATGTAACTAATGGCACATTTTTAGCACTCTGTCTGTGATTCCAAGGACATTGGCAACCATGGCAATAGACAAAATGACAGTCTCCTCCAGAAAACTCTGGAAAATAACTGAAAATAATGCAATGTATTGGCAGCTGTCTTAACTGTGCTCAGGAGCAGGCAGTGTTGAGTAAGACACAAGCCTGCATCTGCAGCATGCGGCTGATACACTCACCTGCCAGACTCTTAGATCTGCTTTTACTGACGCTTGCTGTCAGATACTTCTGTTTGCTTTGTTTTTAATAATCTAACACTGCCAATCATACGCCTTCTTAACATTTTTGTATGATTTTCCCCCACTGCGTTTGCATTTCTCTACAAAAACATTTGCAGGAAATGAGAGAATATGCACAAAAGCATCTCTTATTATCCCAACCACATTTTTAGCAACCTGCTGTCTAAATGTCATCCAGCACTGATCTGAGAACCCAGCCAGCTACCCAATACTTTTGAGGCAAGAAAAAAGAGAAGTCACACAACCTGTTAGGAATAGCTTTGTATTCAAAGGAATTAACCCTCCAAATCTGAGACATGAAAATTTTGTCAGAAATCAAGCTACACATGTTGAAGAACCAAGACTGCAGCTGCTGCAAGGCCTGACTGGTAAAAAAAGGCTCACACATACATATTTCAATTAAGATTTTTTTAATATGGTTTAAGACTGCAAAGTCTCAACCTAAGAAAAGGCTCAGTAATTTATACTATCTGATCTCCCCCTTTAAGGGAATCCAGTCTAGGTCATCCATCAATGGCACTAACAAGCCATAGGAGTCACTGAACAATGGTGTCATTTATCCCATCCCACGTAATGCAGCACATCAGCTGCTCCAGAGAACACTCAGACAATGTGCCCAAACATGCACGGAAGCATTTCTGCCTAGGACCAGTTTAGTTCCTGAAGCCTGAGACAACTGCTGATCACACAAAGTATTTCTGTAACAACTAGCATTCAGCTAAAATCTGGATTCCTTAAAATCTTGCCTCCTACTGCCTGTTTTTCTGCCCAATGAGAAAAACAAACAAAAGGGGCCAAGCTTACCTTTGACCCACCTCTCAGACCCAGAGGAATTGCGAGACTCACCAAAAACAGCGCTGGCAGTAGAGGTCCCCATCACAGCCATGGCAGCGCAAAGTGGCATCTTCGTTGCAGATGCAGCACCAGGGTAACTCATCCTCATCACTGTCATCTGCCCTTGCAAGAGCTGTGGTGGTTGGAGTGTGGCTCTAATTCACACACAAAACAAGAGACAGAGAGTTCAAGCCCCAGCACAGACAACAAAGGACTTTAACTGTAATGCATGATGGCCACAGGGACCTGTCCCGCAGTCTATAGTTTACTCTCTGTTGATCCTACATCTGTGAAATGAACTTGCCCAGAGTGCAGCGACAGGCTCCATATGTGTCTAGATTGATAAATAAAAATCCAAGGTACTTGCTAGAATTAGGGTTTGAATCTATGCTGCTTAAAACATAAGCAGGTATTCGGCCTCATTTAGTGTCTACAGTGACGCACACCCACATTGTGTGTGCAGTGTTAAGGGCATGAAGCTCAGCTCTTCTGGCAGGCACCACAACAACCATGTGACAGACAATTCCTGCTGCAAAAGCAAGAGATCAAGCAATTTTGCTGAAAGGGGCTATGTGGGAAGGGAAAGGAATGCAGAGGTGGGGCCGTTGTTTTCTCCCTGTTATACAAAGAAAACCGTGGAACAAAGGAAGTACTTTGCCAAAAGACCCCTACTATTCATTGGTACCTGAGGCTGGGACAAAAAGGTCTTCTGAAATCATAATCTAAATATATCCATATAGCCAACTATGGTCTCCTTCTCCCTTACAGAGAACTCTTGGGGAACTGGAAACACACTGAGACACTGTGTCTGGACACTGGCAAAGGCAGTTTCCTGATGCAATCTTTTCCTAACACTATCTTTTACATCAGTAATCCCAGAAATGCAAGGTGTCATACCTGAGATGGATGTTTTTGATAATGCTTACAATTATATAATTTCTTCCACTGGGAGCAGGCCTGACAGGTGCCTGTGAGTCACAGGTGCATTTAATTCTTGTTACATACATTAGAGATCGTGTATATATTTCCATAGTAGGCCATACTCTGAGCACAGGATCTTGCTACTAATTCCTTCCTCTGACATTATACAAGAACACAGACAGTGGAATACTATCTAGAGGTTCTATTCTGCACATGCTGAAAGCACTGGTAAACCTCCCATTTACTCTGGTTCAGGTTGTATGGTACTAGACCGTGGCCTTGTTGATCCAATCATACATACACATATATATGTATAATTCTCTAATATGTAAATTGTGTATAATTCTCTAATATACATATTGTGAGGTGTCTACCAACTTCTCTTGATTTACATGACCCCAAAACATTCACCACATAGCCAGCCTAAAAGGAACCGTATTCCAGGGAACAATTCCTTTTAAAAGTACAGGGATGATTCACAGCTGAGCTCAAGAGCTGGTCAGCCTTGCAGAAACTGCCTGGCTTGTTTGCTCTGGAGAAACTGGTTGGTTAATTTTTTTTCTGCATCAAGCCAGAATACAGCAAACTTTTGCTGCAGAACTGTACTCTTCTGACACCCTGGAACATTCAAGATGTCAATTCAAGAGATCCTGACCAGTTCACTGACCTTTTGCTTTGCTTTCTTACTCAGATTCTGTTGTGAGGGTCCTGGTTGGGTGGTCTGATCTGGGGGAATGTTGAATCCACTTGCTTCATCCAGGGCTGCTTCCTCTGTGAGCTGTAACAACACAGAGCAAGAAGTCTCTTGTTTCAAACACAGCTGGGAGCTTCATCCTAGGCCCTAAGCCTCCTGTCCTTCTTACTCTCATGCAGTAACAGCAGATGACAAGTCTGAATACAGCTGGTGTTATCCACACGGATGGAAGCTTGCTCTACACTCGGAACACTGGTTGTCCATTGTGGACAGTCTGCAGCAGCAGCAGGGGCCTGCAGCTCACACACTCCGCTTTGCAGTGCAGCTATCAGGCCCTCAGCATCACACTAATCAAACACATGTGACATATCAGACAAACTTAAGCTCAGGTCTGCCTGCAAGACAATTGAGAGACATTTTACAGAGAAATGTAGGCATAAGCTGAGCTACATGGCACACATCTCATCATCCATGTTCTAACTGGCTGGGGGAAAACACAGGACAAGAAGTGAGGAAGTACCAGCAGAGTGGGGTTATACAGGAGACACAGACAGACCACAAGAGACACTAAGCATGAATGAGAAAGACAATGTGACAGACTAGAAGTATTGTTGTCAACTGTCTGTCAAATAGCTGAATGGCCCATGGGAGCTAGTATTGGAAAAGCACTAGGAAAGTAAGGAATGAAACTCTTCTCAGGAACAGAAACACATCCTTTGTACGCTCACCAGGTAACACACACACTGGGCATAACCACGAGGAAGAAAAACAAGGTCACAGCTGCCACTTCTGACCTGTTTCAGCACTCTGCGAATGGCCTCCTCCTCAGCCACTTCCTCATCACTGTCAGGGAGCTTATAGGTTTCCAGTGTAACTGTAGGAGTAAGAAATGTGAGACTGTAACCCACACCTGCCTCAAGCCTTGTGCCCACTTACATACCAGAGACAATTCTTTGTGGTGTGAGCTGGCTGTGGCATTCTGGCTCTGACACAGACAGATCCTTTTAAGCTGCAGATTCCTCAAAAAGGGCATTACTGTTTATTTTTAATACTTGGAAGAGAGAAGGAAAAGATCCTCACCAAAACCAGAGCTTTGGTTTTAAAAGTTTTGTTAACCTCATTAGAACTGCTAGAATTATCCCAAAGAAGGGTGCAAGACAAAGCAATCTGACCTTGCAGTCCCAGCCTTTTCCCTCAACTTAGATCTTTCATATTGATTTCATTACAAACCAACCTGTACAACTTTGCAGACAGAATCAAATCTCAGTCTGTTTCTTGCAGAACAGAGGAATTAAATGGATAAACACTTCTAAGAAAAGAATTTACTCTGTCATAGCATCTTGATTCCTCTCTTGACACTGTATTCTCATCTGCTACCCACCTTTCTCTGGGTCCTCGCCTTTAAGTGCTGCCAGTCTCCTGGCAACCTGTAGGATCTTTTCATGCCTAGTGTTCTCTTCCTGCAGCTCAGCAGCAGCTTCTGCCAGAAGTTTATTCTTCTCTTCCTCTAGTTGTTTTGGGTCCAGACTTGCAGGGCAAACACAATCTTCACTTTCCCGATTGAGATCATTTAAATTTTGGCTACTAACAGCTGCAGACAGATACACAGAACACACTGGTGACTCAGCAGCAATGCTCCTTGGGCACAGAAAACATGACAAACAATGCTATGAGAGCAGCTTGCTGCTCCCCATGAAACTGGATAACAAGGGGGAAAGGCGTGCCAGTAGGAGCCTCACTGTACACGAAGAGAAGAAAATGAGCTGATCTGTGGCCTACAGTGAGATTAGAGAGAAAGCACTCCAGCCAGGAAGATAACAGTATGCCAGAGTCTGATGTTTTATAACAGTGCACAGGTGCATTAGGAGTAGCAACAGCTCCTCTCCAGGGACAAGTTACCTTAGAGAAACAGAGAATCTGAATGATACAACCCTGACAAGAAGGAACCATCTCCAAGCAAAGGCACTGAGACCCAGTGTGGAGCCAAATGGCTGCTCTTGGTCAGTATGGGGGGTCATAAGGGGAAGATATGGACAAACTGGACATTCAGCTCACCTTACATAGGGAGGCACATGTTCCCTTCTCAGCATAGCACATACATTATTAGACATAAACAGGTCTTTGGAAGCCAAAACAGATACCTTGAGGTTGACCTCCTGGTCTGTAATGCTCATCAATGGCAACCTCCTCAGACAGTTGAGTTAACAGGTCATCTGTCTGCTGGACCAGACTTCTGGTATCAGGAGGCCGGTGCACCTAAGAAACCAGGGGAGTGTGGGAAAAGGCAAATGAGAGGAAAGAGGCATACTCAATCAAAGGAAAAGTTTGGCAACCAAGGTCACCCTAGATGGGAGCAACATAGAAAGATGCCTCCACTGATATTGAGAATCTCAGTTTATAGTCATGTGGTGTAAAATTTGTAAGGGTTTAATTTTCAGAAGTGCTGAATGCACACAGCTCTAGGAGCCGTCACCCAAACAAGGCAAAGGGGTGCTGAACGTGTAGGAGTACATGCTGCTGGGTCCCAACTCCAGCTCTGCCACTACCTCCAGTATAAACAAAGTGCCATTCTCAACAGTGCCAGCCAGCAGCCCAACAGAGACCTATGGTAACAGCTGGGTGTGCAGCTGAAAAAGAACCATAAAGGAAACGGTATCCTGGGGGACAAGACCATTCCTATAGGCTTTCAAGGCATATATCCAACTGATTCCTCTGCAATCTCGCACAATCAAGCTGGGCTTCCATTTCTGGAAAAATTAACAGGATTCTGCCCAGCTGGCATGCAGTAACAACTAGAAGATGTAATTAGAAGGTAGGGCTGATAAGCCTCCAACACAAACAGCTCTGAAAAACTATGACCACTCAGGTACACAAATGAGTTGAGAGTAAAAAACCTTAGCATCTATTGTTAAAAATATACACATGAACTACATCTGGCATAAAGGAACATGCTGCATTCAAACTGAAGCAGTGAACTGGTAAAGGTTGGTGATTTCCTTCTGAAGTAATGACACAATCAGGAAACAGAGATTTCTGAAGGACGCTACCTGGACACAAAAAAGTTGAAGAAGGAAGAATGGTTAACATGCTGGGATACCAGTTACTGTGTCAGCTCAGAACATATTGCTGACGAAAGAGCTGAGGGAGCTTACAGGTCTGGGAGCGTGGGAAGGAGGATCTCTCCCCTGCAGAACAGCCAACCGGTCCTCCATCTCCTGTGTGGATGGAACAAGTCGCTGGCCATCCTCCTTCAGGGCTGCCAGCCTAGCTTCAATCTCAGCCTGAGTAGGGATGGACTCTGCAATTCACAATAACCCAAGGGAGGAAATTATTCTGTTATTGAAAACAAAAGGCTACATGGATTTTTCCTTAAAATTGTATTTTTTACTGCAATCAGACTCTGAACACCTGAACAAAACCTCGCCCAGCCCTGATGTGAATGAAGGGTCATACTGCAGTGACTCAAGAGACTATGTTGATGCTGACTGCTATCCCTTTCTTCCAAGTCCTTGTCTCCTTCACAGTTTATCTCCTAGCCATAAGGTGAGTATTAGGGTGATGTCATCTGGCAATCAGCTGGCTTGGGATTCTAGGGACAGGCAGAGAAATAAGTGTCATTTAGGCAGTTCAGTCCATTGGTCCCACATCTCTTAATGCAAGCCTAGCCGTATCAGACCAAAACCCCACCCTGCCACATAACAGACAAGAGGCAATGGCTGCAAGTTGTTCTAGGGGAAGTTAATACTGGATATTAGGAAAAATTGCTTCACAGAAAGGGTTGGCAAGCACTGGAAAAGGCTGCCTAGGGAAGAGGTTGAGTCACCATCCTGGGAGGTATTCAAAAGATGTGTAGATGTGGCACTTTGGGATATGGTTTACTGGTGGACTTGGCAGTGCTGGGTTAACAGTTGGACTCGATGATGCTAAGATAACCAGGTAACCACTTTGAAAAGTGTTCTTTTTCTTTTAGAGACCACATATAATGTTTAAAATAGTTTATTCTCACGCAAGCACCTCAAGATCATCCCAGAACCTGACAGCTGTGGACTGGGATGAGAATCCTATTCCTTCTCTGTGAGACAAGGCCGGTCAGAACATCGTCCCACAGAGACTAGAACTGCTGTTGCCCAAGACAGTGACTCACAGGAAACCTTCTTCAAAACAGTTTGGCCAAAGACTTTCATTCTACTCCAAGTGGGTTTGACACAGGTTTTTACCCCAAACAATGGAAAATGAGGAATTGATCTTACAGGTAAGACACTGCCCCAAAACTGAGTAGTAGTTTAAAGAGAAACCCCAAGAAGCAAAATGAAACTGGAACATTGATCTAAAATCATTGTAGAATTTGGCCATTGTGGCAGCAGGGCTTGGATGCTCTGTCCTGTTTTAAGCCTTCATTCCTCTAATATTGCAGCCTCTTAAAGCCCACTTCCCTCTCCCTCCAGGTTCCTTGTTTCTCAAATAGTATTCCCACCCAAGGTATTTATGGTATTCTCTAAAACTCACTTGGTTTCCTTTCCTCCCTGAGCCTCTCCAGTCTCTCTGCAATAGCTCTATCCTCTTTTGAGAGCCCCTGGTATCTGGGGCCTGCTTGACCTGGGAGTTTTGCAGCTGCCTTCTGTTGGTCTTTCAGCTGGTTTTGTTTAGCCTCAAAAGCTGCTACACGCCTGTGACAAGGATGAAAAAATACAGGACAATTGAGAACAGGGGTTTGAACCCGGAGATGAGAAAACATCCTCTGTGAGCACAACAGGCCATTTGAAAAATGTCAGTGCAGAACAGAAATGAAACCACTCCCTCCAATATCAATACAATAAGATACTTCTAAGAGTAAGGAAAACCTTAGCTCACAAGAACAGCACACCTGGCACCATTTCCCAGGAGACAAGGAAAATTTCACCACATAGTTCCTGTTTCCAAGCCAACTCTGATCAGACACAGATAACTGCAGGCTGTTCAGGAGTCTATTCAAAAGAGCATATCCCCCACCCCTCCAAACAAACTAACAACCCAAACAGCAAAACAAAAGCTCCATCCTTAATCTAATTCTGGCCAAACAAATACCCACATCACAAGCCCCACTTTTGCTGGTATCCATAGGGGAAGAGAAGGGCCTGAAAGGCTCATCTGCAGTAGAAAGAACTGTTTGGTAAGTGCAACTCACTTTTTGTAGTTTTCTGGTGGTGACCATTTTGCTGAACTGCTTTGAGAGCCGTCTCTGAAAGACAAAAAAGATTTCTCTGAACTCAAGATATTGACAATACTTTATCATCTAGTCTCTCAAGAGGAATCAGTAGGTGTTTCTTGATCTCTTGGTACAGCCCCTTTCTTAACCTTATTAATACTGAGAGCAATCAGCTTATGGAAGGGATTAAGAAAATAGAGCTGCCCAGGACAGCAGGAGCCTTCATTTCTGTCCTTTGGTCCAGTTATTTAGCATCTGGACAGAATGTGATTTAATACAGTCACCAGTGAACCAAAGGAGGTGGGGCTGAAATACCCTTGCCTCCCACAGCCTGCACCTCCCAGTTCAGAGACCAGGTAGGGAGTACTTAGGTAAGACTCCCAGTGCAATTAGCTTCCATGCAACAGGACACTCTGCAACAAAGAAAGAATTATATAATATACAAGCAAAACAAAGCATTACAAAAGTTATTATATAACCACCATCATAATGACATCTTCCAGAACACTTGAACACTGCACACCACAAACAGGTAACACTGTCTTCTACTTTGCTGTGTTTGGGTTGAGGGACTGAACTAGACACATAAGGTAGTTAGCATACTATATTTATTCTTAGAAATCACAGCTAAGGCCCATATGGTAAAAACCAAATGCAACATTGTTGGAATGCTTTCCAAAGTTCTAAGGCTTCAATTCTGAAAGCTGTTTGCATGAAGAACAACAACACATGCAGCTTACAGAACTGCAGCCTATGTGTATTACCTGGAGGACAGGATGCCATCCAGAGGGACCTGGACAAACTCAAGAAGTGGGCCCTTGGGAATGTCATGAGGTTAAACAAGACAAAATGCAAGGTGCTGCACCTGGGTCAGGGCAACTTCTGGTATCAACACAGGCTGGGGGATGAACAGATCAAGAGTAGCCTTGCCAAAAAAGACCTGGGAGTGCTGGTGGATGGGAGGCTGGACATGACCCAGCAATGTGTGCTCACAGCCCAGAAAGCCAAAGGTGTCCTGCACCAAAAGCAGTGGGGCCAGCAGAGCGAGGGAGGGGATTCTGCCCCTCTGTTCCTCTCTCATGGGACCCACGTGGAGTGCTGCATCCAGCTCTGGGGTCCCCAGCGCAGGAAGAACATGGACCTGTTGGAGTGTATCCAGAGGAGGCCACCAAATTAATTAGAGGGATGAAGTACCTCTCCTATAAGGAAAGACTGACAGAACTGGGATTATTCAGCCTGGAAAAGAGATGGCTCCAGGGTGACCTAACTGCAGCCTTCCAGTACCTGAAGGAGACTTCCAGGGAAGACGGAAAGGGACTTTTTTAGAAGAACACTTTTTTAGAAGAACAGGACAAGAAGGAATGGTTTTAAACTGAAAGAGCGCAGGTTTAGATTAGACATTAGAAAAAAATTCTTTACTTTGAGCATGGTGAAACAGTGGAACGGGTTGCCCAGAGAAGTTGTGGATGCTCCACTCCTGCAAGTGTTCAAGGCCAGGCTGGATGGAGCTTTGTGCAACCTGGTCCAGAGGAAGGTGCCCCTGCCCACAGCATGGGGGTTGGAAACAGATGATCTTTAAGGTCCCTTCCAACCTAGGCTATTCTATGATTCTATAATCTACCTGCTATACAGTCAGGGAAGATTGTTTTTCTGCTGTAGCTCTGATATCAAAATGATGAGAAAAAAAGACCCAGAAGAAACATCAAGGCAGGTGGCCCTGTTTTCTTAATGGCTTTGAAGTCATGAAGGGAAATCAGAAAATTTCAAAACTGAAAAGACTGAATACTGTCTTTCACTGTTTTCAGCAGCCTGTGAAAATGAAGACCTTCACTAATGAGGTTCTTCTCCTTCAGACACCTGCAGAGCCAGAAAATTCCTCCCTTGCTGGTGAAAATTCCTTGCTGTAGAAGAGAAGGGAGGAAAAGGAACAAGAGAAATGCAAGAGAAAAAAAGGACACAGAAGAATTGGTTGACAGAGGGATTCTGGTGTACACCTGTGTTCTTGTGTTGCTTGTTCATGTATATAATCCTGCTGTTACTGAATTATAAATTTTGTTTTCAACAGGAAGTCTACAGGTTATGTTTGCAAATAATTTTATTTCCTTTTAAAAGCAAACATTTTATAGATTTTATGCTACAAAACTTTACGTCTTCAGGCCACTCATAGCAGAGATCCCTCAACAAGGAGGGTTTATGTCAGTGTTTGCCCACAGAAGTAATAATACTTTGAACATTTTATTGTCAGGCTACTCAACTACTACACGTCTGAAAAGAATGTCAGAACTGTTAAAGGGGTGTAGATTTCTGGGCAAAACCACAGTGTGGCTTAACTTCAGCCCATCTAGCTAAGCTATCCACAGGAATTCAGTGTCCATCCATGAAGATTTAAACCTGGTGCTTTCAAACTACTTTGTCACCATAGGGAAGAGGCACAAATCCTGATTCCTATTTTTGGACTGTACAGCTCAGATAACAACAGTTCAGAGATGTCCTGTCTTGAAATTCTGGGGTACAGGCAGCATCCATGCACATACAGAAGGTAGAGCTCTCGTGCAGAAATCTGCAACATGGAATGTAAACTGAAAAAAAAAAGCAGGATACTGTCTTTGGGTGAAGAAACACTCCCGTCTTACCCAGTTAGTTTTTCATGGCACTGCTTGCACACCTTCTGCTGAGTGTTTCCACAGCGGGGAACAACAGCACTGAAGCTCCGGCATCCTGAGCAGAAGGACCGACCGCAGTTCTTGCAGCCACACTGCAGAGACAGGAGAGAGAGGCAGTACAGGGCTTCACCACCTCGCCACCACATCCCCCATCGCTCTGCCTGGCCGCATGCAGGCACAGGGCCCGTGCCGAGGCACACGAAAAATAACGCTGGGGTTATGCTGATTTTATTTTGTGACAGAACTGTTTCACCAGCTGTTGCTGAAGATATGGAGACTCAAGAGCCTTGGAGCACCAGCACAAAACTCCTGCTGGGAGCTGAGTCACTACTTCACCCCATAGTATAACAGTGTGTGTGAATTGTCTGAAACCATGACAAAATCGTGGATTAGAGGGATGGCATTCAATGACTTTTTTTCGGTCAGTAATGTCCCATATTTGAAGACATATCGGAATTAGGCACCACGAGAGCTCAGTCAGCAAGGACAACAATGCCAGGATGCTGGCATGGAAGCGTGTCTCGGCGCCGGGCGAAGCAGCTCCCGGCTCCCTTCTCAGACCCTCGCACTGCGGGGGAGGCACCCGCGGGACCGGCCCGCTCCTGACCCCACGCAGCCGGACTTGCCTCTTTCTTGAAGACAGAGAACTTGGAGGCGCAGCCATAGCACCGGCTATCCATGGCGCTACCGCCCCGCCCGCCCTCAGGCACGGCGCTGCAGCCTAGCCATGCCGAGCTCCACGGTCTCCCCCGATCCTGTGGCTGCCTCAGGCCCAAGGAGCGGCGGCGAGCGGGGCTGTCATAAGCGGGGAGGCGCGGTCAGCACCCCCGCGTCCCCTCAGCACAGGGCATGCGGCGCACAGCCCGACGGGAGCTGTAGTCCCTTGCCCCGCCCTCTCCGCCTTCAGACACCACGCGGCTCTCCGCGAATAAACTACACTGCCCAGGGCTCTACAGGGTCCCGGCGCTGGGCCGCCTGGGCCACCATTGCCGCGCGATGCATTGTGGTACCTGCAGTCTGGTGCCGCCGGAGGCGCTATGTCCCGGGGGGCATTAGCTGTTCTTGGGTGTTAATAAGGCAAAAAAGTGTATTCTCTGAGGCTGACAATGTTGTGCTCAAGCTGCTCTAGGTTTATTTTTTGTCCTAAACCTGTGGTGAGGTCCTGGTTCAGAATAGCAAGAATCAGCTGAACTGCAAGACTCCAGTTATCCCCAGCCCATCCTGCCAGTGTTGATCCGGCTCCCCTCAGGAGTAAGTGTCCTGCAGTGTTTGTAAAAACAGTCACGGAGTGCAAATGAGTCATCCTGTTAACCGCGTGGGTTTGCAGGTACGTCTTGCATTCTTTCCAGTTTAATATATAACCCACGTTGTAAAGACCTACACAATTAAATTAGGAAACTGACCAGTTTATTCAAGGAAGTAAGACTCATTAATATTTGAATAAAGCTAAATTTAAAGGGAAAAGGGGGGGGGGTCCCTCTCAATCTTTCATTTTTGGCATTTGTTTGTTTGCTTATTGGGGGTTTTGTTTGGTTAGGTTTTTTTATGGTAAAAAACATTAGAAAGACAACTGGAAGCTAAACTTTGCACTTGTCCAGCAATTGTGTTAGAGACCACCCGGCAATTCCAGGTATTGTAGGCATAAAGCAGGGAATTGAGACAAATATAAACTCAAATAAAAGGCTTCATTGTCTTTGCTATTGAGCTGCTCAATGGGAAAACAGGAACAGGAGATTTCAATCTTAATGTTAGAGTGCAACCTACCGATTGACAGGTGGAATGTGGAGTGCCACTCCTTAAAAGAAAATACGAGCACCAACCCAAAGAAACCTTCCCATCCATGGAGCAGCGCCAGCAGAGGAGCGCGGGAGGAATCACGTTAGAGAATCTGAGCCTCCCTGCTGAGAAACGCCTCGGCTGCATTTGCCCGATGGAGCTGGGAGCCGTGGCCAAGGCAGGAGAGATCTCTCTCTGTCTCCGTCTGCAGGAGAAGCGCTACACATCCCCATTCCCGTTCCCGTTCCCTGCAGGTGTCCGCCAGAGGGGGCCCGGCCCGCGCGGTTCTCCTGCTCCTGAACCAAAGGCCATTTGGCAGCAGAGCAGCAGCAGCTTTCCTTTATTCCTTTTTTTTTTGCCCGCAGATGTTCCCCATGGTAAAGCGAACTCGATTATAAATTCCTATATGACGACTTAGCCTGTAAGGTTTTTAATTTCTATTTGAAGTGCAGGAGAAATTAAATGGTCTTTGGTTTGTATGTCTTCTTCTTGCCAAACTCTGTTGTTACACGGTAAGTTGTACATTCTCTGTCCTACATAGTTATAGCTCCTCAGCTCTGCTGAGATCCCACCTGGAGTGCTGCATCCAGGTCTGGAGTCCTCAGCACAGAAAAGACAAGGACCTGTTGGAGCATGTCCAGAAGAGGGCCACAAAGATGATTAGGGAGCTGGAGCACCTGTTCTATGAGGACGGTCTGAGGGAGTCAGGGTTGTTCAAGAGACAGGAAGGCTCTGGGGAGACCTTGTTGCAGCCTTTCAGTACTTACAGGGGGCTTATATGAGATGAGAACAAGCATTTTAGCAGGGCCTGTTGTGATAAGGACAAGGCACAATGGTTTTAAACTAAAAGAGGGTTGATTTATACTAGATATAAGGACAACATTTTTTACAGTCAGGGTGGTGAGACACTACAGCAGGTTGCCCAGAGAGGTGGTGGATGCCCCGCCTCTGGAAACATTCAAGGTCAGGTTGGATGGGGCTCTGAGCAACTTGGTCTAGTTGAAGATGACTGCTTATTGCAGGGTTGTGGACTAGGTGACCTTTACATGTCCCTTTCAACCCAAGTTCTATGATTCAATAACCGGGGTTGTAGTCATGCAAGCGTCATCTCAACCACAGTTATTTATTTATGTGAGGGAAATGTGTTTTAAATTAAACACAAAAAAGACCTATGAGTAGTACATTTTTGTGTGCTTCTGTAATGCTTTATTCCAGGCTGTTTTTTCTCCTGCAGCAGTAATTGACAGATCTCTGTTCTGGTTCTTAGCGACTACAAAAGCATAGCTCTCAAAGACTCTGATTTGCCTCCCGTGTAGGAACCAGGACGGTCTCAAAGCAGGTAAGAAGGGAATACGTGGACACAAACACTCTTATTTCTTCCACACACACAGGCTTGTGGCAGTGTCTCTCTTAAAAAACATCTGGTTTCGTATGAAATTAAGGTAATACCTGTTTGTGTCATGAGTTATGTACATCTATGGGAATGCGTATGTTCATCACTGCTAGATACCTCTGTGTTTTAAGATTAAATCCATACATTTTGGATTTCAAAAGTGTGTTAAGTAAGTGCTGAACTTTAATTAGAACTTCTGAAAATCCTCCTATTGTGGTATTTGAATCCTAAACTTTAGACTATACTGTCCCTTGTGTCCACTAGCTGGTTACTCTTAATTCATATAGCTCAGAATATGAGTGTTAAGAGCCAAATTATATATCATATTTATACATGGACAATGTCCTACTTAAAACCATGTTTCTAGGGACAAATTGCAAGACCAGTATTCTTATATGTGGTATATTGCTGTTTGAACATGCTGTTCATTCTCATTTACCAAATACAGGTGAACATCTAAAACATTGGACCTAAGTAGACCTCCACATCAGAGCAAGGGAAGGGAATCTAAAGTAACACTCAAGTTACAAAGCTGTTCAGCACTGTTTAAAATAGGGACCCATTCAACTTTGTAATACAATGAAAGTTGTCACGGGGTTGTTACTTTTGCACCTCCATGCAAGTCCTCAGACTCAAGGAGAAGAATTAGCATTTTTACAGTCTAAAATTGAGGTTAAAAATAGAAGTAGAGTTTAAATTTCTGTCATGTTGATGAAATTGTTACATTCTCAAAAAATATGCCAATCTAAATAGTGAGCCAAATTAAATGGAGGAATACTTTTTATAGCCGGAAGATGGGAACTTGTAAGAAATACAAATATTTGTTGCCTGCTGTGCATGCACTTTCTCACAATGATGCAAGCAAGCTCTAAACCCTGATGTCCACAACTTACCAATTATCATTCTTCTGTGGGTGAAAATTAACCAGTGCTTAAAAAGCAAAACATTACAGATCCTTAAACGCCCCGCCCCCACTACAAAGTCATCATAATTCAAAATTTTCTTGGCTGCACCAGGAAAGCAAATTGGCAGTTTCTACATGCTCTTCTTTACAAAGGCATAATTTCAGCAAAATCTTTTATTATTCATTACGTTTTGACATCTCCCAGTTTAGCATTGGCATTTAATTCTGAATACATCAAGTCAAGGCAAAGTGTTAGGTGTTTACAGTGGTGATTTCTTTCTCTGCTCCAGCCATCTCCTTAGAGGAGGAGGATCTCTCTCTACAGACAAGGTACTTCACACCTAAAATGCTCTCCAAAGAGAACATTCAATGGTCTTTGCATTAGGTTTTCAGACCTCATTTTTAAAAAATAGTTTGGTAAAACCTTATGGACAATTTCAAAACCTGACCCAGGCCACAGCAAAGTGGCAACAACAGGTGCTTCATTCCATACCCTCTCCCTCACTGCTTGTTTCTGCCACTCTTAACTTAGGTTTCTTTAGTTAAATCTGTTCCCTGACCTGGTTCATCTCACAGAGGAGTAGTGCAAATCTTTGAGTTGAGGTACTGTATGTCAGACTGTACTATGACACCACTTGTTTGGTGTGAAGTGCTGATTTCCAGGCTAAGCTCAGGTGCCTATATGAACTGTGTAAGTGGTCTTGGCTTCAAAGCATAAGTAAATGTGTCTGAAGATTTTTCTGTATGCATGCTGGAATGCACATTAAGGTTGGGTAATAACATTTGCCAGAATACAGGTTAAAGTTGCTACATAGCCATGTTCTGAATTTTTTTATGGGCAGAGTTTCTACCACTAGAAGTTCTTGAAAATCTGCTTACATAGTTTCAGCTCTGCTATTGTGTTTGGCCATGCAACACCAGTAATGAGAATACTATAATAAAAAGCATACAGTCTCAGACTGAAGCATCCCATGGGCAGGAACATTTCTGTCCTTGATTCACCATGCAAAGTACATCAAAACCACAAGATGTAAAACTGAGAGGTCAAACTTCAAGCTTGTTAAAGGTATCAGGCTATATTTTTTTTTTTTTCTGAAATTGGTGGCATCTTGACTTTTAACTGTGGCTACCTGGACTCTTACTCTCATTCTGTGTTTTTCAAACCCCATCTGTATTGTACTTACCTACCAAATGTATAACTCATCACAAATCCAGGCAACTCCCACAATAAATCACTGTGAAATTCAACCAGCACAAAGTTCCCAGTGGAAGTAAAGTCTGCAACTTTCTCTGTCCCACAATAAGGGCCAACTGCAGGTGACGTAGGGCGGCTTCCATCATGTATGAGCAAGTAGTCATAGATGCATCTGTCACTATATTCCAGCTCAAAGGATAACATTTTGAGAGATACCTGGAGAAAATACAACCAAAGAACTTTGCTTCCAGGTTACAGCCTTTTCTCTTACCCATTTTTTAACAATGACAAATTGTCTAAGTTCCTTGTGTGCAGGCACCATTTTTTATTCTGTGTGTGCACCACATCCTGAGCCCATATGGCAATGCAAACTAGTAGCAAATTATTTGCTTGGTTCATCAGTATTTGGATTGGAAGGAGAAGCAAGGGACAAGACTGATCTTCTACGCTTCACATTCTTTCCTCTAGAGAAATATAAAAACAGCACCTGTGTGATGTTTCAGTTTTCTAGTGGGAACTCTTACCTAGGGATTATTTTGAACAAAGCTTCCTGGTACAGGCTAGATCCGTAAGAGTTCACATGCATGTGTAAAGGTTTTCCCTTGCTGAGCATCTCAGATACCAAGATCCAGCATAAATTCTTAAAATAAATTTTTGCTTTCAGATTTTTACCCTGAGAATGTCTGCTGAAAAAGTGACATAACAGCTCTTATTCTTCAAGGGAAACAGAGGTTTCATCAGAGAACAATGATGAAACCCACAAATTAATTAATCTTTGCCTTACCTTGTATCCTACTGGAGAAGTGATGACCCAGAAACATGCTTGGTTGTTGGGGTATTTATTGGGGTAGTTTGGAGAGGTGATGACTCCCTTTGAATCTGTGAAAGTGGCTCCACAATTCACTGAGGAGTGAAGGAGAAAACCATATATATTAACAAGAGTGTTTTGTCAGTAGAAATGAGCTTGCTTACACCCTATTGTATTATTTCCTCAAACCAAGAAAAATGTGCTACCATGAAAATCTACTGCTGAAGTACTCTGTTTCTCCACTTAGTATTTGTATCAGCAGCTGTACTGAAGGAACTAGAAACATGTCTGATAAAGAATCTTGGGAGGACAGGGAACAGCTGCATCTAAAGCTGTATCTGACTTTACAATTGAGTGTTACCATATTAGCACAGCATTCTGGTGGTACTAACTGCCCTTCAGAAAAGAATCAGCTCAAATATTCAAGATTGCACTATCAAGCTACATCTAGTGCTTTCTAGAAATTACTCCATTGAATAAAACAAAAAGAGTAAAAGTAACACATTTCTAAAAATTCTTCAATTTACACTTTAAAAAGGTTTGGGTTTTCAGTTGAAATAAGGCAACATCTAGTTATTTGGGCTACTGTCTTCTAGCTGACAGCATGTTACAGCACAACAGAATTTAGTCTGGCAGTCCATAATGCATTTGTGTGTTTGCAAAAAAGACACCCCTCAAGTGACTACAGGACTGTGTTTTGTGTAAACAAAAGCTTTTAATTCAGAAGTGTAAAGTACCCAAAGTCAGCACCTCCCCCTCTGCATAAAATCCCACAAAACCTTGGATAACATCTTGCCCAGATACTCTCTTTGCATCTCATTGGTTGAGGTCTCTTGTTGAGTTCTGCAGTCTGTATGCTCTTTGACTGCACTGCTCCTAATCATTTCAGTCATTGCATTGTTTTTATTTAAAGACATTGTTCTGGAGATATGAAGAAGCCTAACAGAAGCTCTCAGAAGAATGTGAGTGAGATCGCAGGATTACTAACACAAGACCCATGCAACACCCATTTTCTATTTCCTGTGAACCTCTAGACCCATCACTGCCTAGCCTTCTGCATTTCCAGTTGCTGTGAAAGTGTAAAGAATGACAGAGAAAAGACGTACTCTGTAGTGTATAGTAAAAATTATCAGTTCTTCCATGCAAATACTGCTAATGCTGTTCTCCAAGCTTTGTAAAGCAGTGTTCGTACCCCTGTTGTAGGAGGCTCTGAATCCTGTGGCTGTAATGCTCTCATCACTTGCAAACTCCACCAGCATTGTCGATCCAGACGCCACTAAGGAGGGCAGCGGGCCCTTCCCACAGTACTTGTCCAGCAAGACAGGGGAGCTCTTGCTATTCCCATTGTAAATTTTTATATAGTCAGAAGAACAGTCTGAGGAGCGTTGGAGATCAAAAGCCTCAAACTGCAGGAAAATCTTCAGAAACAAAAAAGCAGATGTTGGGTTTAATGTTATACGCAGGGAAAGTCTCAAACCATCTACTTGCTATGAAGTGAACCTTCATATTCATTTTACTATCCATCTATTACTGAAACTTTATTTTCTTTATAAAAAGAGCACAGAATTTCACCTAGCTATCCTATTACTGAGATCACAGAGACAGATGTTTCACTACTGCTTGTCTTTGAAAAGCCATCTAATCTGAAGTCAATAAAAATTGAGTTAAATAATCCCACTAATAGACTTAAATCTTATGAAAATTTTTGAGACTTTTATTCACTGCATAACAAAATAAATGTCTTGATGAAACTGACTCCCAGGGGTTACTCTTGGTAATGAAATAATGCTGTGTAGCCTGGATACTGTGGTTCAAACCTTTTTTCTCATAATAAAAATTACCTTACTTCGACGGATGCGGATCAACCACAGACAGTTGCTATTGTTCGGGTATGGGGATGGGTAATTGACAGAGGAGAACAAGCCTTTGGGTTTAGGCAACACAGAGCTACAGCAATCTGAAAGGAAGAACCAAGCACTGTTGAAGAGAATGAAAACTGCATAAAAATATTCCCGAAATGCCTTACAAGTCTCTCCAACCATTTGCAGCAGTCAAGCTTGTATAAATTAATTATAATGATTACAATTGCATTGATGTTCCTAGTGTAAAAGGTATCGAAAACCTGCAAGTGAAATAAAGGTAGTTAAAGTACTTACCTGTTTCAGCTACTAGTGTTTTTTTAAAAGACAATAGGGCTTCACTGACGTATTTTAGTTTACTAAAAAAGACCTAGATCTTTTGTGAACTTCCTTAACTTCAATCACAGAAGTACTTTCAATGACAGCAGTACATCAATTTCCATCAGCAACTGTTTGTATTCATAAGTCTGTGCAAAAATCAAGTTTGAAAACAACATTTTGTCAAAGCAAAGAGAAGTAGTCACTGGGGGAAAACAGTAACAGAGAGCACTGAGGTCTACCTACAGGCCTAGTGACTGGTATACAAAGTATGATCTCATCTGTCTTTTGTCTTTCCACATCTTCATTTTTTGCACTTTATGTAACTCCACAAATTACAAAATATAAATATGTGACATCTGATCAGAGGAATTTATGACATTTTTCTCTTGCTCCCTACTTTTCCTGAGACAACCTGACTTTTTGTGCGTTTTTTAGTCCCTGAGCTTTTCTCTTTTTTTAAAATTTAGTCTTTTTCTTCCAAAACATACAGATTTTATTATGAAATTATATAGTAATGGTATTGAAGTGTGATTCATTCCCAGCCACACTATCAAGAATAAATATCACTAAATACTTGTTATCACTATCTTTGAGACCATGACAGACACTTAAATTGTAAAGTTGTCTTATCTGCAGTTGTGAATTTGGAGGAACTACTCTCAGCAATGATTTCTGTACCTAACAACCCAACTGAAGAATTCCTTCTAAACTCTAATTATTTAACTAAGTTCTAACACAAGGGAAAAATTTAGTACACTGATATTTAGGTCTTGTTAATGTTTCTTGTGGTTTTCGTGGAAACTAATTGAATAACATCCCAGAAAAGTCAAATACCATATAAATCAATTAGCCTTTGTTCTGGGAGTTAGGACAAAACCTGTGCATTGCAGGAGCATGATATTTTACCTGTTTTGTGCATCTTGGCTGAAGAGTTCCTGTTTACAGAGGAATGCTAGGTATTTCTAGACCTTAAGGTACCCCAGGGATGAGTTAAGAAATGCATGTGGCAAGAAAGTAGATATCTGTACAAAATGCCTATGGTTTTCTCTTCAGAGGTGTTCTGAACAGGCTGAATGGCACCCATACTTACAGCCCTGCAGTCATTTTGTAATCAAGAGAAATCACAAATCTTCTGGCACTATGGATGCACATGACTCTAAGCTATACTCATGGCTGAGGAGAGCTTACATGCTTTGCAACCTTCAGAGCTTTCCTGAAATGAGAATTTGACAGAGGTACCAACCATGACTTCTCTGATGGATTTTGCTTATCTCAAAGAGCAGGGATTAGGTGAGGATTACTCAAAATGAGAGTGAATTACTGACAGTAAATGGTCCTTTCCAAGAAGGCAGAAGTTTGGCACAGAGACAGTTCTATTTCATGTTGTACGGTGAGACAGAGATATATTGAAGGGACTGTGGGCCGTGTTCCTTCAGGGGATGTCTGACAGTGCCTACGGACATCAGCTGTATTCACATGCCTTCTATCTACAGCACTTACTGCACTTGTAGAGCGTGTTGATTTTAGCTACATCCAAGTTACTCAGCCCTTCTCTCTGCCCAATAGGTATAGATGGGTCAGGAACTGGTACAATAGTTGGTTTTCCTGGAGCGCTGGAGAAATCATACCTGTAGAAATAAGGAAATCACATTTCTAGATTGCTTTTCATAGACAGGGAAGTTCTCTAACTGCGTAATAATTTTTCATGTATCACATAAACAGAATTATAATGGAAATGGACAAGAAGCTTATCAGAGACCAGGTAGTCTTCCCTGAAGAGGACCAGCATGGCAGGTATTTGGTGTTCAGCGGCTGAAGGCAAGCAAGCAGAAATAGCTGCATTGTCTGAGTGAATAGGCCTTTCACCAATGTCCAGCAAAATGGACTGAATCCCACCTTCTTGGCTCCTGAGGCAGAAGAGCAGAAATAGTTCTGTCTCAGTTACAAATTGCCTATTTGCTTTCTGCAATTTCCTGCCTTCTGCTAGTCAAGTTTTATTTCGTGGTTTTGTTCAGAAATTGTTACTTGCTTGTGGAAATAAAGGAGAAGGTACATGATACAAGCTTGTACATTATGGACTAAAATGCAACCTCAGACAGTGTTCCCAGATTAACATAAGGCAGCATACAACATCTCTATGATATCAAAAAATTCCATCTTTCTTGCCTCTACACTTAAATGTTGTTGTCTATAATCAGCTGTTACTACGTTTATGAAATAAGTTAAACTTCAGAACTGGTTTAGATCAGTGAGTCAGTAGAGTTAGACTTTGGGCCACAGCCATGTCAAAGGCCTTTAGCAAGAGGCAAGAGTATAGTGGAAGAAAAGGTTGTCTTATGTGTGTTTCTATACATATCAACTCTCGTTTTCCAGGAATCCTGCTGACAAAGGAAGTATGCTTAATTATGTCCATGCACTCAATTTTAAATTAACAGCAAAAGTCATTCCCTGCACAGAGCAACTCCTTCTTCCTAGATCTGAGCAGAAGATCTGAAAGTTGCTCCTTTGAAAAGACATCTCAGCAAACAACTTACGCGCCGTAGTGCATCACTGAAGAGTAGTCATAGGGAAGGCCCAGGTTTTTGGAATTCATTTTTCCAAAGTTCCCTTGTTCCCCTGTAAGGTAGGAAAGCAACATTTCAGTCAGAAAAATTATCACTGCTCTAATAGTACGCTGCCTGCTGTCATAATCCTGAGAGTAACATAGGATACTAATACATGTTCTCATGAGATCTTGGATCTATCAAAACCACCAGAGATTTTTGAAATCCACGGGAACCCACTTTTACAGTCTAGTAGGTTTCAGAATATAAAGTTAATCAAATAAGCTTTGATATAATCAATGAATATATTCTACTCTTCAAGCAAATTCCTCATCCATCTTCATTAGGGTGTCTCCAAATATATTTCAGTGCTTTATCTTGAATACTATAAGCATCTAACCTATGCTGCATGCATACCTTGAGAGGGAAATCTGGCTGACCACCTAGATCAAAAATTCATAGCTATGCATGGGTGATGTCTTGCTGAGTCTTTCCACAATAGGCCTCAAAAGAAGGGGATACATTTTACCTGTTACTTGCCCCAGAGTCCATGCTAGCAGCCATGTTCTGGCTTTGTCTCTAGTCAAACCCATCAGCAGTGACTAGAGTGAAGTGATATGACTCTCATGAAGCAGAGAAACAAATTCTGTCAGATAGCTTCTGAGCATGTCATCACTTTTCATCTGTTTAGCCTTAAAAAGCCGATATAAGAAAGTATTACACAGATACAGGGCTGGGGCCCAGGGACAGAGGCTAGATTTCACGTCACCTAGCTTTATTTCTCTAAGTTAGGCACTGAAGCTATTCCTCAAGGCGTCCAAGATAGTCAGAGGAGAGGGAAAGAAAGAGAGACACAGCTGGAGGGAGTTTCATCTATGTATTACATCTTGGGTCTCTTGTCCATGGTAAAAGAGGTAAGCAAGCACTGTTGGAGCAGGGAGCTGAATGCAGTCAGCCTGGCATTAAGACTAAAGCCCTAACCACTGAGCACTTCTTTCCAGTTCTGTACCGTCATTATTGTAACTACAAATGTGGTTTGTAAACCACAGACCATCTGGACAAGAGTTCAGAGTTGAACATCCTTGAGGTTTACACAACTCAGCTGGCAGGCTTGCAACCAGAGCAAGTCTCAGCCAGTAATGTCCTTCAGCACTGGTCCTGGGCTGAGGGCTAGGAGATGCAAAAAGAAGATTTGAAATCCCAACTAATAGAAAATTTGGGGATAAACATGAATTTGGAGCTTTTCATAGCTCTAAAACTCAGGCTTAAATTGTTTCTCAACAGCATTGGCCTTCCTGACTCTGTTTTAATCTCAGTCCCTCTTATCTGCTATATTGACTTCAGAAAGAATTATCAGCAAGTGTGCAGCTTTTTGAGGTGATGAACAGAGAATACAGTTCAAACGTGGTGAAACATTGAAGCATATAGCCACTGTTTGGCGCAGAAGTGCTTTGCTGAACTGGTTTGCTAAATAAAGAAAACGTAACAGCATCCTGGCTGGATTGAGGTGCTGCCAGCAAACTACTACCTACCTCATCACATGCCAAAGAGATCTGGCTGTCTAGACCTGCACATGTTTGGGGACTTACCCCATCTTTCCCACTCTAAAAAAAGAAAAAAAATCTACCTCTACCAGAATATAAGTGCAATGACTCAGAAGAGCTGAAAAGGAAACTATGGCTGAAGACTCTGAACATTTTTTTTTTCCCCAAAAGTTTGGGAAAAACAAGCTGAGTTTCAAGTAGCTCAGTGGACAGCAACCAATCAGGCTGCATTTTGTCAAAACAAAGAAGTAGGATGGCTTCCAAGGTAAATTACTGGATAAAAACAAAACCCAGAAAACATCCACAATACAAAAATCCTGGCAGGAGGAAAATAGCTTGTGTGAGAGAGCTGAGATGCTGGAAGAGGTCTTGAGGTCTAGTTCTGCACGACCAAGGTCAGCAGGAGCTCTGCCATCAGCACTGTTAACAGTAGCATGTTTTTACATGAGATGTACATTAAGAGTCCTCATGAACATAACTTTCTTCATTTCCTTTTCCCTGCATATCTCTGCATTTCTTCCCTACAGTGCTTGAACTTCACACTCTGCATTGTAACTCCCTTGCCACAGCAATCGTCTCATTCTCCACCCACTTAAACACTTAAAACAATAATGATGCACCTCATTTCCTTTGGCATAGCCTTGACCTCTTTACCTCTTCCTCCTCATTTATCATTTCATGATACTGTGCCTGAATCAGAACTTACAGCTGTATCTTTTGGGAATTATGACATCTGAACCTGTGGAGTTCCCTTTGCAAAACTAGTGCAAGATGATGTGTGTTTAGTATATGTAACTTCGTGTTTTCAACTTGTCTTTCCTAGCACATCCTTGGCTGACATTTCAAACATGGCACACCGTTGTTGTACAACGGCAAACAACTCACAGCAAAATGACACCTTAACACTAGAGCTGAAACCTCAATAAAGAACAACACAAATGGAATCTACTTAGGATATCATGGGAATAGCAGAAAAATGTTTGGAAAACAGTGTGTTAGGAATTTGCAATAAAAACAATCAAGTTCCATCTGGAGAAAAAGATGGATATATTTTCAGCTGTGCATGATATTGAGTAGTTGAGTATCTTATTTGTTGAAGAGACTTAATAGAATTTGGTATTCAATTGTCCAGCCTAATTTACTATTATTTCTCTATAATTAATTAAATAAACTATTGTATTTTTACAATTGTTATGGGTTTCCCAGCTCTCTAACAGCTGTCAGACAAGTGATTCCCTGCATACTTTCTTCTGGTATTTTCCTGCTATGTACCACTTTCTCACTTGCCCTTGGATCTTTTGCCATTCTCTCTACCCTTTCCTCCCCAGAGCCTGGAGCTCTTGTATATGATGAGCCCGTGTTCCCAGCACACAGATCATGGGCACATGCCCAAACTATAAATTCTGCATTCCTTTCCGTAAATAGTATCCACTTGTTTTTCCTCTACAAAATAACTGGTCCTGATTGCTTCCCATGCCTCCTTCTTTTCACACGTATATGATCCTGTCCACAAGGAGGGAATAATTGCAGTCTTTCCTCTCACATCAAGCCAGGTCTGAGAATTTTGCAAATGCTAATGGTTGCATGTGTTTCCAGTGTCTCCATATTGAGTCCCTTGTTCATACACATTTTAGGATATGTGCATTTCACTCACTGCCAAGATGCCTACTGGCTGCCTTCCCCTGTTTCCACGGCTTTCCCAGGACAGAGTTGTTGTGTGATTCCCCAAAATGGTCTCGAATGTCACACTTCACCCCCCCTCAGTTAAGGGTCCTATAGTCTCGCCTCCTGGCCAAGTCCTTGCAACAACATTTGGTCATCCTGATGATCTTGGTATTTTGGGGTCTGGGCTCAAGATGGCAATCAGAATAAGAATATAAAGCTACTTTTAGGCTGCATCTGCCACACTGCCATAGATGTAGCCACAGAAATTCCCTTAGTACAAACACTGAACAAGAAATTCCATCGCACTGAATGTGCTGCTGCTGCAATTCAGCCAGCATTAATCATGGTTCCTGTTTGCATTGTTGTTCACAGGAGAAACATTCTCCTTTGACTGTGAGTATATATTTTCTCTTAAGATTTAGAGGACATACCTGCCACTATGTGTTCCCACATAATCTTGACAAACCTGTCCCGATCACTCCGTGCCTGTTCATGGATGAAACCCAGCGCATGGTTCATTTCATGCTGAATTGCTCCTTTATCCATACAACCATTTCTCACCAGGCCTACTGCTTGACGTCCTCCAATCTTTCCGAAGTAAGACCAGCAGCTAAGAATAAGCAATCAATAACCAAAAGGATCACATTTAGCAAATACAGATATATAGATGGATTGATTATGTCACCAAGGTTCTCTAGATATGCAGCCACAGAAGGGGCATGCAAATAGTCACTGGCATGAGACATCTAGACTTCTGAAAGCTGTCAAATGACATGGTGGGAGGGAAATAAAGCCTTTGTGATGAGGATGGCAAATTTTAAACCAGTAAATTTGCTATATCAACTAAGGTGAAGCAGTGTAGGGTGTTAAGCAAAGAACCTGAAACAATTATACTTATTTAAATTTTTACAACAATTAAGGAAAATGTCTTATTTTGAATTACACCCCATTATCTTTAAATCCACACACACATTTATTCCTGCAGCCTATTAGCTGATGTAACTACCAGTATATATAAAGAGAAATGAAAAATTGTGCCTACTCTCTAAATGTTTACTTCTAGGACAAAAAAAAAAAAAAAAGCAGCAATGAATTAAATCTGAAACAAACCAAAAAAGAATCTGAAAGACCTTTTGAATGCTGCCACTCTCAGGAGACAGGGAGCTTACCTCTGCCCACGTTCAACATACACGTAGTCTGTTTCTGTAGTGCGATTTACAAATTGTACACAGGTCAGTGTGGAGATCTCTTGCAAAGCATCAGCAATCCAAGACCTCTCTGTTATTGCTAGAAAGAGAGGGGGTCCAGGAGAAATCTTTATTGGTAAAACAAAAACCAAGGTGCATTGATGGGGTGCATTCCTTTAAAAGTTCACAGCACTCATTAGCTGTTTATCATACAACTATAGTAAAAAAAAGGGCACAAAACATTCAGAGATCTTCAAATTTATTGGACTTTCATGGGGATGTATAACAATTACAGCTATCCCATATGCATATTATTTAGGAGACAACTGGTGGAAAGCAAAAGATTGGCCTTGTTCCTTCCATTAGACAGAATAAATGAGACAGTTTCAGATACAAATAGTTAGATTAAAGTATCCCAAATGAGCCAGCAGATTGTAGCTAAGCACCAAAACCTTATTTTATTTAACAGAAAGAACAAATGCCTGCCACAGCCCCCTTGGAATCACTTGAGACAGCCAAGGCTCTGAGGATCATGGTGTTTCTATTCAGGTACCAAATAAAGATCAGTGTGTGTTTATCTGCTTTGGAACATTTTGGCCTAATTTGGCTTCCTCAGTTATGAATCATCTACTACTGATGTGTATCTCAATTTCCTAATATTTAAACTTTGGTGAGAGGGAGATAGAGGGAATAACCCTCACCTACCCACAAGAATATACGCTGTAGTTCTGGAGGCACATGGGCAGAGAAGCAGCCTAAATAACACAGGGATTGGGCTTTCCTCAGTTCCTTTCCCTGAGGAATGGGAATGAGGCTCGGGCTGTATTTCACTTCCATGCCATTTTCTCTCAAAGTAAGATCTTTGAAGAAGAGTCTGTATGGAATTCACTCCTGCAGCCTTTTGCACAGGACAGAGCTATTGACTGACTAGAGGGAATCAACAAAGGAAAAAATATCTACAAGGATTTTTTTCTCCATTTTTGCTTCTACAGGGGTTCTAGCGTGGGAATATTTCTATGAGAGATTTGAAAGAAAATAATAGAGTTCAAAAACATGTTCCTAGTGATGATTTTGACAAAAAAACATTCAAAATGTGAACAAATTTTACTTCTTCTAATGTATTTGCTAAATATCAAGGTACATTGTAGCTAGCAGGAAGAAGAAAATATTTGAAACTACAATTAATGACATGACTATGCCCCAAGTAACCACATATTTTAGTGTAATCTGTTTGGAGTCTTAGCCAAACTTCCAGAGGGCTACCAGGATAGAAAAAGAGACGTGTCAAAAAATTCTCACTTGTGCAAAGGTTGCTTTTGGTGCCTGTCACAGATACATAAAATAACAGGGACTGGAAAATCAAGGCTAACTTAAGAGCATCCATTTGCATACACTCACAGAAATCAGAAGAGATGTTAACTGGAACCTTGACCAGTCCATCCTGTGACTTGGGCCATAAACAACTCTCACAGTTAATTGCACTGCGTCTCCCTCTTCTCAAGAGGATGTCTCCTTCATACACAGCTATTTCACTATCTGGCAGATGCAGAAAATAAAGAACATACAAGGCACTGAGAAGGCAAATACGTGTGCAGAAAGGGAGATGAGAGGTACACACTAACCAAGATTTTGTATCTTTGGAAATTTCTTTCACTGAAGTTCATTTCCTGATAATGTGAGGAAGGATTAGCATGCTAAGACTGGTTAGGCCTGCCTTGCTTCCTGGATAGAAAAGCTTAATATTAATATAAATGTCATAGTGCAGCTGTAATCAAAGTTGTGACTAAATAAATTTTAGCTTAAGAAGCTTTGGGAGCTTTCAGGGAGGAATGCTAAATATTATAAGTCATTGTTCTCTTCATTAAAGCTTGTGGAATTAAAGAAAAATCATAACTGACCTCTGTAAAAATAGGATTAATCATACAAAAGAAATTACTATTTTCATCATGCCTATTGAATATATGGAAGCTATTAATTTCCAGGTTAACTGTGAATTTGACATAAGACATTGTGACATGCTCCTCAGTTCTGACTCTAAAATACTGGGAATACATTTCTCACAGACAAAAGCTATCTGTTATTTGGCAAAAAAAATTACAACAATCTTGGGTATAGCAGAGGGGAAAGTACCATATATCACAAAGGAAAGAAAACAAAGTGAAAAATATTCTGATTTGCTAGGGCTGCATATGGAAAAGAACATTTCATGTAGCAATTGCTCAATAATTCTTCTTAATTTCTTTATTGCAACAGCATAAAAAATCACACTGAATGTGACTTTAAAACACATTTGAGTTCTGTGAATTGCCTTCCACTGATGCTGGGAAAAAAACATTTTCAAAGAGAAAAATATACCAAATAATGATATTGAGGTATACAGATGCAGCTCCACCAAAACCTGTAGTTATTTATATAATAATTACATTCAAACTCACCTAAGTCATTCTTTCTTGTAGCTATCTGGAAAAAAAATTGCATATATTTTAGTACATGCTCATCTCCAAAGCAGAAAACTTCTATCAAGTAGATATCAGCAGTAAGAGTTTCTAATTAATTTTAAGATAAAGCAACTCAGCAGCAGCAATGTAAATTCTCAACATCTCAGAGCAGGGACACACCTGGAGAGGTTTACTTAGGGCAAAGCTACAGAGAAATGCTAAATGAGTTGGCAGAAGAAAGTACTTCATCTTCAAATTTCCAAGATGATCTCTGCTCTGCAGCTCAGTTCTCAAAAGTGTGGTTAGTTTACTTGGGGCAAGTTTTATGGGAAAGTTGCGGCTGTTGTTAACAAGCATAACAAAATTAGATAACAAGAAGTATTTTCACAAAACAAACAAGCTGCAGGACCTCTCAAGAGAATTTCCAGGCTCTCATTTCTTATTTATCTTTAGAAAACAGAGGAAGTGGAGCAATAGGAAAGAAAATTCAGTAACCTTAAAGTGACTCATCTTTAATTCTAAGAAGAAGCCATGAGCTGCTGCAGGTCCCCTCACTGCCGACCAAGGGACAGGATATCTGGCAGCAGTCTGTTTACAGCAAAACTCCACCTCAAGGAACTCTTTGATCCATCCACACTGACTACCTGTAATAGTAACTCCTTAGCTTGCTGCCAGGAGACACCTTGCGCTGCAGAACCCATCTGTCCCCTGTGTGCACAGCTCTCAGCCAGGCATTTCTGGCCAGGAATACTAGAAATCTGTTGGAGTCAGAGATGAATCTGATTGTTGACAGAAATTGTTTTTCCAGGATGGTATCTTGCAATATAATCATTGCTGACAGAAATTGTGTGTCTTTCTGGAGTCTGCAAATACATAAAACCACGAGGTCACAGAGTTTTGGCTTCCCAGCTTCTGGGAAGCCCTCTTCCTTTGATGCCTATGAATAGAAACAAGACTAGAAGAGCAGGCTGAATCCTAGAAAACTCACACTGTAAGAGTAAGCCACAGAATTAGAGTATCATGCTAAAGCCACGTGAACATCACCATAGGCAAGCAGATCCTTCTTTCTTCTCCCAGCTTCAGCCCCTGCACAAATACTGAGGAGCTATAGAAAATCGTAAAGATTTACTGTATCAGATCTTAAAAAAACAAGCAAGAAAACCTTTGACATTTCCTGCAAAGACAAAACTTTCAGGAACCTATGTGGTTCACAGCAAACCAAGATGGCAAGTGCCTTTCCAGAGAGATATATGGGCTGGTCCTTTGTTTTTAAGGAGTACTTTGCTAGGAAAAGTTTTGCTGATATGATGTAAAGCTTTGCTACTAATATTTTCATTTTACCCTACTAATAGTTTGCTCCTCAACTTTCTAAAACATTCCACATTTCTGTGACTTCCACAATTTATCATTTCCATGTAGATTATACTGCAATAATGAGGTGCAGATAAAAAGGACCCTTTTTTCTTTGGGTGATCAGAGGTGAAGTTCAGAAGTCTGCATTAGTTTGTTATATCATTAAGCAGAACTCCTTCAGTACAGTTCCAAGCAACCTCTGTGTCTATTCAAGATCAGGCTCAAAAGAGAGACAGAAGGAGTCACAGGAGCATATTTCTGCTGCTATACATCACAAAATGACAGAGGAGAAAGCAGAAGTTATTAGGCAATAAAAGCAAGAGAACAAGATCAGATCCCTGTGGAGAGCCTGAAGCTGGGTCACTCCAGGTGTGCAGCAAGGAGGGATGGGAGGGCCCTTTGAAGTTCTGCCATACAGTTTTGCATATCCATTCCATGGGGAAAAAAACCCTCAAATCAAGAGATTTATCCCATGGTTTAATTAGTTTTCCTGATTGCCAGAAATAACTGGGTATTTTAAGGCTAATTTATAGACCAAAGTCTCGCATCACCTGATAACACATTATCAGGAGTTGTCTCATAGATGCAAATTTCCTTTTTGATGCTGCTTGTCTATATTATCTGCTTTGATATTCTACCAGAATACTGTTCAGGTCTTGGTTTCATTAGCTATCCAAATAATTTGACTACACAGCTGTAACTTGCTTTACTTCTCCCATATGCCTTTTCTTACTCTGCATTTGACATTTCTCATTGTTAGCCACACTGACCTTGATCTGCCACATATTTTATCACTGCTATTTGTTAGAATTTTAATATGATGTTTATCACATTTTTGGTGATGCTTACTTAGTTTCACCTTTATTCCATGACAGAGAATGGACACTTCTTTCACCATGTAATCCAAATCACTCTTGACAAAATATTAAATGACAAAGTTAGAAGAAACAAACACCTGTAGGTATTTAAGTATAGGGTTTTTCCCTAGTTCCATCAGTAGTAGGTACCATCACAAGCAATAAGTACAGTATGTCCCATGTTTTCTCCATAATGAGAAATTTTCCCTGCTAAAAGCATTAGAGTGAATGAACCTGAAAGGAAACAAAATTCAGGAGAATGAATGGACATGTTATTGTCTAAGGATCCCATGAAATATCACTTTAAAGCTCAGTTCCTCAGCTATTCACTCAGAGGTTACGCAGGAAATTTGTAGTGAACAAACAGTTGGCATAACTCAACTGTGCGTTCTCTTTAGGAAGGTTATTACTTTTGAGGAGGATTCACAGATATCTCTACATGTTTAAACAGGCCGACTGTTCTTACTACATTAAAAATCCTAATTTTTAAAGTAGCAATTATGGAAAGCATTGCACTTACTACATGACGATTCTTTTTAAGGCTGTTTTGAGGAACTTTGCATTTAGACAGAAGTCAGATTCTGCAGAGGAGCATTTTAAAATAACTTTGTAGCCATTAAATGAAACTATTATACTACCCTATTACAGGCTGAAGAGAGTTAAACAATAAAAACATACCAAAAACTTACTTTGTGTTTAAAATTATGTTATTTAAGAGTTAACTGTTTATAGATGTTGTGTCTTTCGGGATGCTAGGATTAGTGAAAGCAAGCAATTCATGCCTCATTAACTGATTGAGAGAAGAAAATGAGCTTTCCTGCTTTTGAGTTGCCAGTCAGTTAATCAGTTTTGAATAATTAAATCATTGACCTTGATCAAGTGCAAAAGCATTTTGGCTTTTGCAGAAAAGGTCAAAATCACAAAAATGAGATTTTGTAAACCTGGTCCCTGGTCCTTATCTTGTCCCAGTTACCAGGCAGTAAAAGGAAACCTTTCATAGAAAAAGTTACTATTGGGCCAAGCACATACTTGATACAAAAACCTTTGAATGCTAGTTTTAATATAATTAGTCAATTGAGGTGTATGTTACAGCATTTTATTCCACAGCATATATTGAGATATTTCCATATTTTAGCTATGTTTTTATTTAAAAGAGAGGTTTATTCTTTAAAAGAAAAAACATCGCCAGTGTCAATATTGAACTATGCTGAAATTAGCTTAAAACCAACATGTGTGCAGGCTCTGTTCCTCCCAGACCTCCCGCAGCAGTGTGATCTCTGCTATTTTACCACCACTTATCTTTTACCTTTCCAGTGTCAGAATGATACCATAATGTTAGAAAGGAGGGGCACAAGTCCAAAGACTCTGCACTGGAGATAACTCCAGGCGTCAGTGAGTGTTAAGCCCAGGTGATGGCTAGAGACAAGAATCAGCTGAAGCATTTACAGCAAAGTCAGTTTTCTCTGATTTGCAGTAGCTGTAGGCTGAAGAAAACTTTACTGTAGCTTTTGAACTTGATGCATGGGTTCCTGGAGACAAGCTACAAATGCTGCTTACAGTATTTGAGTATCTATGTGCCCAAGGACTGAGCCAGATGGGACTGGCTGGTCCATAACTTCCCTGGTTCTGGCAAAACCTGGTCTGAAACCAGTGTCCAACTGCAAACATCACACTCAATCATTGTTTTATGTGCTGACACATAACAGAAGTCCTGATTTAATGCTGCTCTCTAGTGGTTTGCCATTTGTGCAAGTGGGACACATTTCCAGAAACAGTCAGGAATGCCTCATCACCACTCACAGCCTGTTCACTCCTTTGATCCCTGTCTCAGCAGGGATCACTAACTATTTTCTGCAGAAAATGCTTATAGGTGTGAAGAGTCTGTCATGTAAGCTGTGTTGAGCAGTGATGCATCTGTTTTAGCCTGAACCAACTCAAAACTTTGGTTTAGCTTCTGCAGCTTGTGACTGCACACACACCTCCTCCAGATACTTACAGATTATATAAATGCCACAATGTGTTTTTGAGGTGATTTGATGGCCCATTAGGAAAATGGGCCATTTACCTGTACCTTTTTCTCTAAAAGATTCTTAAATCTCAAGATTTGTTTTATTGATGAATCCTCCTAGGAGCTTTTACTGCAGAACCCAAATACTCCTCCAACTCTGTCCTAGCTCCACTTTAACTACACAGCATTGGTCACTATCCCTTTCCTGGTTTGCCTTGAAAGAGAACCAAGACAAATGGGCCAGAACGGAGCAGCCAGAAAAGGGCTACTTCATAAGGGGGGGGCTTCCTAGGAGTCTCTCAGTACCTCAGCACAGCCTGTTTGATGTGGTGTTGAATTGCATCCAGAAGCTGAAGGCAGAGATGAGACTCAAGACAAGGACACAACATAGATCCAAGGTCCAGGAAAGAGACCAAGACTAGACCAAAGATATGTGCTCCTATGACACAACCCAAACAGGGAGCAAAGGCCAAGGCCAGAGCCTAAATGGAGCCCCTGGGCCGAGGGCCACAGGTTGTGGGCAGGGGCCCCAGGTGAGCCCAGTCAGAAGCCGTTCAGGTGTATTGGCCCTCTCCAATAGTCTTCCTCACTCCCTATACCACAGGGTGGGCTGTCCAGTGAACATAGCTGCAGCTTAGATAACTGTATCCACTGGACCATCATGGGCTTCTTCAGAGACCTCTTCTAAGGAATTGTATTGCAGGCTGTGGAAAAGCTACATTGACTTAGCCCTAACACAGGATATTTGTCCCTGAGCCTACTACTTCCACTCTTATTACATATTTCTTCCAGCTGGGGGTATGGAAGAAATACAATTGCTCATCCTGGATCCTTTTTAAAATTTGCACTTTTCTGTAGCTCAGGCATTGCGGTGATTTAAGCAGCACTTACTGAGATTGCTCAGCAGCTGAGCAGTTTCATATGTGAGCTTGCCTCTGAACTCCTGGGTGAACATCATCTGCTCCTAGCAAGTTGTTGCTATTTACTGCACTGATTTGTGCTAAAACCCTTTCTTGTCTGCAGTGGTATCTTCTCTGAGACATTCTTCCTAAACCCGAGATTTCCTCAGATAAGCTCCTGTAAGGAATGTTTTATCAGGAACATCCCTGTTCTGCTCTGTAGCATGTCAACCTAAGGAATGCACATCTTTGCTGCAGTAAGCTTATCTTCTCCTTTACTACTTGCTTATCTACTGATTCCACCAACTTTGATAGATTTTTGTTGTTTGGGGGTTTTTTTAGTTCTCTTTTAACCCATGTTATATGTTGCCATTTGTCAGAATTTACACTGCTTTTTATTTTCACCATTCAGATCTTCTATTCTTTATTTCTTCTGCTCCATGTGTCTAAGCATGATTGTTGTATTTTTACAATGTCTAGTACATGTCTTATTTCCATTTTAGATAATGATATTTTCTTGCCGTTTTCAACTTTTTATTCTTTTAGCTGCTCCTCTTGTCTAACTTCTTTGCTTTTTGAGAGTCTTTTTAAAGGTTCATATTACAAGTGTGCATTTTTCAGGTCTTTCTCTGCAACCAGAATTTGGACTTTATAAAAACATAGAAACATATATACATGTACCTATGCATTTCCACAGCAGCTTTCAGGGCAAGAAACAAAACTGGTTCCATACACAAGAGATTACTTTTAGATGAAATTTCTTAATTGAGCATTGAGCAACTGGGAGAAAAAACAAATATTTCTTTCATAAATCTGTCAGGATGATACTTCAGAAATAGAATAGGTTCAGTTTCTCTGAGTATTTGTAGGGATAGCACATGTTTTGGGACTACACTGCTAGGCTAAAAAAGTCAAGAAAAATGTACAAGCGGGTAATAATATCCAGAACTTTCTTGGCATGTCTCATACAAATTATTTTGAAAATATATTAAAATATTAGACTGAGAAATGAGGTGAGTAGCTGCATTTCATCAATAAAGAAATTCAGATGCTGACTCCTGGAAAAGCATATCCAGGATCTCTCAGTAGTAGAATGAGAGCTGATCCCCACGTCCTTACTCTCTATGGTGATTGCTACACATCTGTGACAAGCAATATTTGGCAAAGGAACAGAGCCTTCAGTTTTCAAGCATTCTCTTGTAAGCATTTACAAATCAGCTGGGTGCTATAATCTCATTTCTACACAGAAACTAAGGTCAGGTTTTCAAAGCTGACTGCTAAAGAGAAGCACCTTCAGCCACATTAACAATTGGAAACAGGTTTGCTAGTTCTCAGCTGTGCTTAATACCTGTGGCTTTCACAGAGTTCATGGATTTAGCTTTAGAAAAGCATTGGAGCAGTTTCCTAGCTTTGTACAGTGGGAACTTTGTTAGAGTCAGTGTTTCTGCGTTTAATCTCTTTTTACCTACTCATGTATCCCAGGCACTGGAGGTAGTAGTTGCTGTGGTTCAGGATAGTGTGTAGTTAACAGCAGGAACAGGGTCTTTTGCACAGGAGTTTCCCATGTGATGTGAGAGGGTTGTGCCACCCTGTAAGTGGCTAAGTAATTGTTGTGGTTTTAGTAGTGGGGAGGGGGCCATAAAGATGGCTCCTGTGAGAAGCTTCCAGAATTCTTCACCATTTCCAGCAGAGCCAATCTCTGACGGCTCTGAAGATGATGGACATGCCACTGGCCATGTTTGTGCCAATTAGAAGGTTACGCCTCTGTGATGACATATTTAAGGAAAAATCAAAACAAAGTGTGCACGCAGCTGCTTTTAGTTAGAGAAGGAGGAGGATGTGAGAACGTGTGAGGGAAAACAACATGGAGACACCAAGGTCAGTGGAGAAGGAGGGGGAGGAGGTGCTCCAGATGCTGGAGCTGAGATTCCTCTGCAGGCTGCGGTGAGCCCATGGTGAGGCGGGGTGTCCCCCCTGCAGTCCATGGGGTCCATGAGGGATGCAGAGCCACCCGCAGTCCGTGGGTGAGGTGCCAACATTAGAGTGGGGAGATGCCGGAAGCCGCAGAAGCCATGGATGCCAGGAGAAGCCGTAGCAGGTGCTGCCCAGTGAGAGACAGAGACTGAGATAAAAGTCCCGCAGTTTG